>KZ308414.1:4865-16241 GCA_000376725.2 Ladona fulva
CATAAAATCTTCATCACTATGTTGATAAAGTCATTCTCATTCAAACTTCATCAGAATTTAAGTAGAAATCGACCATCGTAAACTACAAATCTTAATTTTATCCATCCGAATCTAACGCTCCGCGTAAAGGAGACCCGGCGTGAGGCTAGCCACTTTCCTTATGGAAGAATACACGGGGTTTTTCTCCCATAAGAGCCCATACTGACTAGAACGGTTGAAACGCACTATAGAGCAAACAAGTCCGGTAAATTTCCGTGTGCAGCATATCTTTCGCCTAAAAGATTGCCAGCTTGTGCACGCGAATAGACTGAAAATTGATCGCGGAATACAAACGAAACTGCTACCCTCCCCGCCAGCTCAGGAGGCGATGACAAACTCACCGCCAGAGACTTCAACTTCGCCCCGTGGAAAAGTTAGCCATCCACCCCCGTTTGTGTTGGAGATGGACTTGTTACCTCCCCTTCCACCCGAACCACCCCCGTCGTCATCACCCCCTGCCCCTCCGCAACCACCGCCCCCTCATACCTATCAACGTAGAAGTAGGGGACCTATAACCCTCTAATAGAAAGTGCCCCCAAAAATGGAATAGGAAGACATCCTGTCGGCCCACTTCCGCGAAACGATCGACGCCGCAGCTGCCCTAGGGAACTAGCCAACTTCGACACTCTCAGGGAGCATCCTTCATCAGCCCGGAACATCTTCACGGCACCCTGGCTGTTGTCACCCTGGTGGGACTCCTGTGATGCGTCTTCCGGAGATATCAACGCCGCCTTCACAACCAATAGAGCGCCGCGATGGACCCCTGGAGGTAACCGCAAGACGCCGGTTTCAAAGATTGGTGGGAGGAGGAGCCAGGACACTGGATGGAGAGACCGCCGTCCCGATGAACGGGAACGACCAATATAGACGCTAGCACCCGAAAACAAAAACTAGAAAAAAGGGGCGTGTCAGTGACTGGATTGATCTATTTATTTTTTTTGTGTGTGAGTGTTGTGGGAAGAAGTGATTTGTGTGGGTTTTTTTGTGGAACAATAGGACTAGTTTCAGGTGTTTTTGTTAGTGTTGGGTTTTCAGGGACGATTTTTTTTTGTTGTTTCGGGTGAAAAAGTGGGTTGCCCTGCGTGGCAATGCATTTTTTTATGGGGTGGAGCAGTGTAATGCCTAAGGACCTAGGTGCTCGAACCTTAGCTCACCTGGTCCTTCACCCCTCCCCCAAATCCTTTTATTCCCTTCCATGGCAACAACGGAGAGCTTCGAGCGAGCGTCAGAGTATTTTCCGCGGCCCTGACCTTTGACGGTAAATTTCCGTGTTTTCAGCTCGACCAGATTGTTTCAAATTTCGTGTTTTTCCTCTCCCCGTCCCCCCTTGTTCCTAAGCAATTCTGGTCCTTTCCGTCCACCCTTTGCTCTTCCACCCGGAAACATGTTGTTTCCGGAGTATTTCGTCCATCGGCCGTCCCCAGTAGCCTTTTTGAACTTTGTACCCTTTTGCGCACGGCCGATCAGCGTAGATGCCTCATCCCACTAGAGCCAGCTCCACAAGTACAGTATCTATTTAAGTTCCATACAGAAATTGGTCCGGCTCTCTCTCTCTCTTGCCGAAACGACATACCTCTGCCCGAAATTGCCAGTGCACCGCTCGACGCTCGATCATCGCTCTCCGCCGCCACACCTCGCCGTGTTTCCGCACCTCGAGTACGCACCCTTAGGAAGGATTCCCCCCCAGGCAGCAGTAAACAATTTTATAAGGTAAAATAAATCTTTGTTTTTTTCTTTTCGTATGGAGATATTTTAATTTCTTCGACGCTTCCCGACGACCAAAGGCAAGAACCCGTTCTTTGTGGCGACCGCACTCTCCATCAGAGGGGGTGGCACTACAAAACGACATAATGTTAGAAAATGTCATATACTGTGGATTGGTTAAGGTAATAATACACCCCCTGCTATAAGTCGCTGACCGCATACGGCGACTTACAAATATAACTATCCGCTGGATTTAGAGACGACACCATATTAGGAAGTATCGCATAGGATAGTTTAGGTAAGGCATTAATACACCCCCTGCCAAACACCACTGCATTTGCGGTATATGACCATTCATATCACGGTTTATATTTTCCTAATAACTAACAATCAGCTATAAAGGAAAAATCTAAATGGGAAGAAGCTCAAAATCTTCTCTGGTTTTACAGTACATTTCTCATGGAGTATTCATTGGAATAATCTTTTTCCGTTCACTTTCCGAAAATTTCATTTGAATGGTCCTAGCATCGAATCTTGGCCATATATATCCCCTCCTCATACTGCCACAGTTCATTGCCTCATCCGGGGCGGAGGGGTGTAATTGGAGGTTGGAGGAGATGATTAGCTCAGGTTCAACCATGCTAAGAAGGCTTCAACAATATCTCCGAGTGACAGTTGCACTCCTTCACTCACCAACTGGCAGTGAGACAGCCAGGTGAATCCCTGTCTCTTACCCTCCAAGCGCAATTACAATTTATCATGTGCTTCTGTAATGGATATTTATCCGGATGTAAAAGCACCACACATTCGGATGTCCGGGAAATGGTGGCATTGCAGAGGTCCATCATGAAGAAAAGAAATAACCCCCTACACTTCGCAACCTACAACTGCCGCAGCTTGAAGAGTGAAGATCGAATCCTAGAAATACTCAATGAATCAGAAGCGATAAAATGGGATGTCAGTGAAGTAAGAAGAAAATCAGAAGAACTGGTTACGCTCAACGAAGAGCATATAGGAAAAAAAAATGGGATTTAGCCGCACAACTTCAATGTGCAAAGTTAACACCTTTACCTCAATCCGAAGAGCATATATTCTATTATAGGGGAAAAAAGGATTGAAGACTTGGAGGAGTTGGCTTTTTGATTAAAAAGAAATGGAAAAATAATGTGGAGAAAATAGGAAGTGTATCTGACAGAATATGTAAACTCATCCTAAGGATATACAAGCGTTACTCAGTTCAGATTATCCAAGAATATGCACCAACAGCAGCAAGCAGCGAAGAGGAAATTGAAAATTTCTACCAGACTCTCGGCACGGAACATGACAAGGAAGATCACTATTATAAAATCATCATTGGCGATTTTACCGCTCGTGTAGGTAAGCAGGAAGCAGGTGACGTTCAAGTTACGAATTGTGAAGTTTTAAACAACTTCAATACAGGAAGTTACCACAGGATTGTTAGATGCAGGATGAGGATCTTCGTCAGAATGCAGCGCAAGAAGTTGGTCTCAAGCAGGAAACAGGAGGTAAGTATTGCAAAATTTGAAGGAAATCGGAAAGGGTTCTATCTGGAATTTCGAAGTAGGTTTTGAGCACTTCAAGAAGAAGAACTGAGATGAAAATTCATTAAAGTCGTGAAGGCAGCGGCAGAAGAAGTAGCAAGCACGCCAAAAAGACCAAAGATAAGAAGTTCAGCGACAGAACCAGGAAAATGATGAAACAGCGAAAGCAACTGAAGCACTCAGACTTGCCAAAGGAAAATATCGAATATGTCGAGCTATGCAAGTCTATCAGAGTGGCGATGAAGGAAGATGTAAGGAATTTTAACGAAAGAATTGTACAAGAAGCTATAGAGAACAACAAGAGTATGAAGAGGGTCAGACGACGCCTAGCAATGGGAAAGAAACAAATCTTGGTCGTCCAGAAAGAAGATGGCACAACAACTTCCAATAGACAAGCAATACTGAGGACAGTAACCGAATACTTCACCAACTTATACAAGAAGACAGAAAATGTTGAAGAGGAAAACCAAGAAGAAACACAAAACTCAGAAAATCCCCCCTCTATTCTCCCAGAAGAAGTAACAGAGGCCATCAAGAAGATGAAGAATGGAAAGGCAGGAGGAGCTGATGGAGTTTTAGCAGAATATCTGAAACTTGGTGTTACAGAAATTTCTCCTGTCCTAGCGCAGTTATTCACTAATTGCCTTAGACAAGGGAGAATTCCGAAGGAATGGAACCATGCAAAGATTGTCCTTTTGCACAAGAAAGGAAGCAAGGAAGATTTGAAGAACTACCGCCCCATCAGCCTCCTTCCTGTTATTTACAAAACGTTCATGAGAGTAATAGCTGCACGTCTGAAGACGTCCCTGGCAGCTGCCCAGCCCAGAGAACAAGCTGGATTTCGCAAGGGATTCAGCACTATGGACCACATCCACACGCTGCAAGAAATTATCAGCAAAATGAACGAATACGAGATGCCACTAGTACTCTGCTTCGTGGATTATGCCCAGGCCTTTGACTCGGTAAGTACCTCCTCCACACTGGAGGCACTGGGGAAACAAGGGATAGATACAAAGTACATCCAACTTCTACGCAGCATCTACAAGGACGCCACAGCCTCTGTAATGCTGCATGAAGAAACAGAGGAATTCCGGATTGAGAAGGGAGTGAGACAAGGCGACTGCCTTTCACCAATTCTTTTTACAGCCGTTCTGGAAGAAGTCTTTAAAACCTTAGACTGGGAGGAAAGAGGCCTACGGATCAATGGAGAGCACATCAGTCATTTGCGTTTCGCAGATGATATAGTACTCTTCGCAACCAACGGTGAAGATCTAGCATCAAGACTTCAAGAACTGAACGCGGCTGGGCAGAAAATAGGACTCAGGATAAACTTATCGAAAACTAAGGTAATGTATAATTCTTTTGCAGCACAAGTACCAATCCTACTACAAGAGGTACCCCTTGATGTTTGTTCAGAGTACACTTACCTGGGACAACTGGTTACGACAGGAGAGAAAAACAGGATTAATGAAGTGAATCGAAGAATGAAACTAGGCTGGAGTGCCTTCGGAAGAAACGCCCATATTCTGAAGTCGAAAATGCCAATGGTCTTGAAGAGAAAGGTCTTCAACCAATGCATTCTACCAGTTTTGACATATGGAAGTGAAACATGGGTGTTAAACGCAGCAATAACCCAGCGACTTCAGACTACACAAAGAAGTATGGAACGATGTATGCTTGGAATCACAAGAAGAGACAGGAAACGCAACACCTGGGTTAGGAAGATAACAGGAGTGACAGACATCATAGATAAGGTAAGATCACTGAAATGGATGTGGGCAGGCCATGTTGCAAGGAGAAACGACAACCGATGGACATCAGCAGTTCTGAACTGGATACCAAGAGACGTGAAGAGACCAAGAAGAAGACCAAGGGACCGATGGAACAGAGACATCATTCAGTATTTAGGGGTAACATGGCAACGAGAGGCTCAGAATAGAGAGAATTGGAAAGCACTTGGAGAGGCCTACATCCGTCGCCGGATTGAAAATGGCTGATGATGATGATGATGACACACATACATACACACACACACAATAAAACTCGATTTTGTCTATAACTCGCATTTAGTGTAAAATAAAATTGGTTCTCGAAATATAAATGCTTAATTTCGAGCAAAACTGATGATAACCTTACGAATACTTTGCTATGGTTATGAAGTATGAGCTAACAGGTTGACAGTCTGCATTAGTTTTTGTTTTTGCTCATTTTGTGTTACTTCTGTTTCGTTTGTTAAATAAAAATTTAATGCTAACTGCATTATTTTACTTTTTTATTATCCCGCCAATTTGCTTGTTAGGGGGTNTACGATCCCGATGATGTAATGTAATATTTCTTCTGTTTACCTTATCAATGCCCCAGGAAAATGCATCTAGTCTGCGACCACTGCATAATCCTGGAGTGTTCACAAAAGATATTGTTTTTACTTTTTAATTGCAATTGTTCAATAATGGCAACAAGTAAAAGAAAAAAGTTGACAATTGCGGAAAAAGTGAAAATCAATTAAGAAGTGAGAAGAACCCATGCACGCCCGCGATAGATATCGCGAAAATTCAATCTTGCAGCATCTTCATTGTTTTGTACAATGAAGAATAAACATCAAATATTAGAAGAAGAAGGGAAATTTGGATGTGAGACTGTTGAAAGAAATTATATCAAGCCACCACCATACAATGAAATGGAGAATATTGATAGAATGGGTTGAAGGAATTCGCTTCACAAATCTTCCCATCAATGGTGTAGCGTTGAAAGAGAAAGCAATTCTGGTAGCAAATAGGTTAAGAATAGAAGACTTTAAGGGTTCCAATGGAAGGGTGGATAAATTTAAGAAGCGCCATGGACTTGATTATAAAAGTGTTTCCGGTGAAAGTGCCCATGTTGATGAAGGAACTTTTGACTATTGGAAGAGAAAAACATTGATAAGGCATTCAGAAGCCTTTCAGCCAAGATATTTTTTAAATGCTGTTCAAAGGTGCATTTTTACAACCTTCTTCCATCAAAAACTCTTACTACCAGAGGAGGCAAGTGCCATGGTGCCAAGAAAATTAAAGACAGGATAACTGTACTTTTATGTGTAAATTCAGATTGTAGTGAAAAATTGAAGCCTCTGATAATAGGTAAATTTTCCAAACCAAGGTGTTTCAAAAATGTTCGGATATTGTCATGTAAATATGCTACCAACAATAAAAATGCCTGGATGACAGCATCTAGGTCATTCCATCTCGAGTGGTCAAATTTTAGAGAAGTGTCCCACTCAGCCATCACAGATTTTAATGATATTTTGTGTGAACATTTACTCATTTTTTCAATGAAAATTGGCCAAGTTTTACATCCATCGAGGCAATACTTATAATAATACTTGAGATATAGTCATTTGTTTGACCCACTACCACAGCTTTTCACAGTACGACATTGAGTTTTTATCAACTTTGAGACACATCTCAGGTAGTATTCTGTCAAGGCAAAAAAAACTTGATATTGTTGTTCTATTACACGAAATAATAAGCAAACTTTTATGAGTGAACATGAAATGAAATTATATGCAAATGAAAATTTAAAGAAAAATCGGCACAAAAAATTATGGCTCGAAAAAAAATTTTAATTTTGCCATGTTATATCTTTGGAAATAAACACAAGACTTTAAGCGCTTGTTACTGCTTAATACATGGTGCAAGAATAAAAAGTTTGATTTTCCTAATGCCTTCTGTTAGTTTAAAAATTGAGCGTAAATGTTACGAATTTTGTTACAACACAAAAGATTGGGTACATTTAGCTCACTTTTACCAAAAAAATAACCCTCAAACTCTTTCAAATTATTTTTATAAAAAAAAGAGCATGCTTTTATCCCTCGAAAAATGTAGACTTGGTTTTTCATCGTACAAGATGTTGCCATAGCAACATCATCACATTTATTCCTATTTTTACGGATTATATGCATTTAGGGATTATGTGCATGGTATAATTTCATTGAAATCAGTGATGGTTGAGCAGATCTTTTCTTTTTGACCACTTCACATGGCATGACTCATCTATATTTAAAACTTTTCTGACATCATTAGATGCAAAAATGGGTGGTGCTAATAGAAAAATTCTTCTATTTATTGATAAATGTCCAGCTCACCCTCCAGATACTAATTTTCGTAATAATTACATAATATTAAAGTGATTTTTCCTCCAGTGAATTGTACTAGTCATCTGCAGCCACTTCACTTGGNATAGGATACTAAAGACGAGGCATATGGAAGTGCCTCACGGAGCCGCAGATTTTTTTGCCGTAAAGTCGAAATACCGAATTTACAAAAATTCGTTACGGGATTTCCCGGTCAGGTAGAAGGTTGGAATTCGTTACACCTATAGAAGATTGGGATTTCTATCGTTTGGTTTGGACACTATGGAAAAAAGCGGACATCTATTCTAGGCATCATGGGTTCGAAACTAGGAGGCCCCAAAAACGACCATATTCCTATAAGAATGCATTGAACGCATTTTCAAAAATTCGTTTACCGTACTTAGCGTAAAGATAGAAGGGTGAAATTTATGGAAATGTTAGGAAATGTTTTTATCTTCCGTTTGCCGCGAAATATTTGTCCCTATTGGCACCAGGTTTGATGCTAGGTAAATTGTTATTGCAAAACTTTCAATAAATCATTTCGGGTATTTCTAGGTAAGATAGAACGTTGAAATTCACGTCATCGATAGAAATCAAACACCTCTATAGTATACCTAAAGCTTTTTACCCTGAGGGTCCTTAGTTCGATGCTAGTGCAGTTTTTCTGAAATTCTGTCTGAAATTTATGAGTTAATTTAGGGTATTTTCCGTTAAGATAGAAACTTGCAATTCACGGTGTTGTTAAAATTGATGATTGTCTGTCGTACTATGCCGTAATGTGTTTTGCCCTAAAGGCTCAGGTTCGATCCCAGGACCATTCTAATGACCGAATTTTCAAAAATTCGTTTCGGGATTTCCCGGTCAGGTAGGAGGTTGAAATTCGATACATCTATAGAAGATTTCGATGTTATGGTGTAAGAATATTTATCCTCAGGGACCCAGGTTCGATGTTAGGACATTTCGTATGCTTGTATTATGAATAATTCTTTTAGGTTATTGTAGTTGGTGCATGGAACTCGGTGTATGGAAGGCGGAATGTTGCAGGTGGTATGTAATGTCATAGTTAAACTATCTTACATTAAGCTCGCAGTATGCAAGCCACTTTTACTCTTGTGTGTGTGTGTGGTTGTGTGTGGTTGTGTGTGTGTGTGTGTTTATTATTATTATTATTTATTGATCGGTAAAATCAGTAAGTTTAAAATACAGATGTGAATAATTTAAATAAATTAAATAAAATACTCCAAAATGATATGGATGAATTGTTGGTGGATCCTCTCAAAACGGTTTTGCGGGGATAGTTTGCTCCCAGGGGATTGAGACCCCTGCTCGCAATCTTCGCTCCCCGAAACCCTACCGTCTATGCAGGTAGTATCTCCTTGGAATCACTTCAACATCTGAGAAAGGAAGTGCGATTTTCCTTGATGTTGGGTGATGAGATAGGCATTCTATCACCCTCCATCAAAGGTTGAATCCGTTCTCACTTTGTTGTGAATAAAGGCAACTCCTGCCCATCTGTGGTAAGTAAAAAAGGCGTAGGTGAAATAAATAGAATGATGAATTAATAACAAACAACAGAGTGGCAAAGGGGTCATCAACTGGCCATTTCCACTACAGGGGCTTCATCCTGTGTTGTATCCCTCAGGACAACATTTTTGAATCCCCAAAATCCATAAAATTGTGACGAAGTTCCTTTCGCAATGTTGTATTTTAATTCTTTTGAAATTCTAGCAGTGAGGGCTCGAAGAAAGGCTTTCCAGTAATTGACATTCCTGATTTTATTCCGAAAGAAAAGGGTAGCCTGTTTGTAAATTACACTCTTGGCGAGCGTGAGGATATAATTTGCTAAACGGATTCCTGTTTGACTTTTACGGTGATTATAGAAACCTGCATATAATTGATAGAGATATATCTTCTCTTCTTGGACAAGTATCTTCAAGGGTCGTCTAAGCATCATCCATAATTCTCTAACCCTGACACAGGCAAAGGCTAAATGCCATGCGTCGCCTTTACTTCTGGGACACCATGGGCAGTCTGCATTTTGGCGTATATGCAAGTCACGTAGAAATGTGGTATCAGCCCACCTATTCAAGGCAAGACGCCATGCAATATCAGCATCAGTCCCAAAAGTAGGTTTTGCCCTGAATGCTAGCCAGTTTATTTTATCATCGCTGTGTGCTCCTTGCAATGGCCATTGATTTCCGGCGATGATATATATCAACTCTTTATAAACAGATCGCTTGTCTATTGGTATGTGATGCAAGGAAGCTTTTCTTTTGCTAAAGAATGTAAACCTTGGCAAGGGATTTGGTGGCGGCCAACCAGTTGGAAAGGGGCGGTTTCGGATATTCGTTGTTCTGGGATTGAATATAGACCATGCTCTCATTAAACTATTGTAGAAATCGCCACTAAATATACATCTTTGGTAAGGCGGCGGGTTGACAATTATGCCGAAGGCTTGACCTAGTCCTCTATATTCCGTTAATCTCTTGGCGGATAGAATTTTCCAAGAATCCATTGGTGAGTCACTAAGCTGTCTCTGCAGAAACAGCATTCTAAACGCTAGAATTTTGTGTTCTATATTGATGAGACCTAGTCCTCCCTCGGCCAGTGGAGCAGATAAAATGGAACTATTCACCCAGTGCTTGCCGTTTTGCCAAATAAAGTTCACAATTTTAGACTGAAGCGTGCGAATGCACTGAGGTGTTGGCGTATGGCATTGAAGGATGTGCCAAAGTCTGGNACATAAATAGATCCTGTCCAGACGTGAAGAGGAGTGTGGTGCTGAGAATGTATATCCGGATTCGTTAGTTCTAAGTTCTAACCACACATCAGCCAACCTGATAGCATCAACGATGTCTCTCAATTGAGCTGCAATGCGCGGATGCCTCTCAACCCTGCCAGTCCTATCTGTTTCTGGGTTTAATGTGTTGTTGAAATCGCCTGCGAGTAATAACCCTCCTCTTGATGGCAAAGACCGCGATGAGAGACCAATTACATGTCGCTGGAGTGTGTTCATAACATCGGAAGCTGTTGCCACATCACGAGGTCCATAGAAACATATTACGCGTAGATTATCTTGTGGATTATTGCTAAAAGCTAAGCTCAATTCCTGTATATGTCCTTTAAAAATAATTGAGTGTGAGGTTATAAAATTACATAAAGTCGATTTGACAGCAATGGCTATGCCGGTTTGTTGTGTGCGGGGGGGGATTTAAAAATACTTTGTACCCCACTAGACCGACGAAGGGTATAGAGTTTGTATTAGTCTCTTGAATTAGTAAGATCTCCGGTCTAGATTGATTGACGAATGCACATAGTTGTAACCATTTCATTTGGCTTCTAATCGAGCGTACATTTAGCGTCAAAACTGATATATAAGATTCATTTTGCATTTTCTTAGTGTAAATCAGGAAGAATTAGTTAATGTATTGGAAAGGAGAGATAAAATTCGGTTGATTCTCATTTTTAATTTTTCAGAGAGGTTTGGTTTGAGGTGCTCTAGTGTGTTAGCTAGAACTTTGATATCTCTTGTCAGACATCTAGCAATTAGAAGTTGTTTCTCTTTGTTTCTGTTATGCGTATCTTCTAAAAATTTTACAATTTCGTCTGCATCAATGGGGCTGTTTTTCAGTTCGGAGTCCATTATAGCAATTATTCTTTCCTTATCTCCAGGGTCTAGATGATGAGGGATGGTTTTACCACTTTTTTCCTCTCTGCTTACTTTTTTCCTTTGTGTTGGGAAATCAAGTGAGCCATCCTCAATTTGCTGTCGTTTCGTTGTTCGGGAAGATATTGTCGAATTTGTATCAGCTATTGAATCATTTTCAGAGTCGTAAAGAGAATCGAGGGACCGGTGAAAAGGGGAGGAAGAGTTAGACATGACGGAAACGAGAGGGATGGGTGCAGTGGAGTGGGAAGTTGAAGGAGTAGTTACATAAACGTTCGCGTCAACAGTGGCTGAGT
>KZ308414.1:17123-33175 GCA_000376725.2 Ladona fulva
CTGTGACCACCGCTGTGTCCTCCACTGTATCCGCCGCTATGCTCGCCGGATTCGCTGCTGCTGTGTTCTAAGCTGTATCCGTTTCCACTGTATCCTGTACCGTAGTCGACGCCCACATGACCCTTATGCTTTAATGCAGTCAAGTAGCCATTACAGAAAGCGAGTTTCTTCTTTTTTGGTGTCAAGAAGATGAAGTTAATCAGCCCATCTCCGTCAGGAATATGATATCTTCCATTTTCATCTATCCAGGTGGGATCGAAGGCCGGTGCTACCTCGGTGGCGTTTGCGTCCCTTCCGATTCTTATACTTATTTCTAATAATGGGGAGAGAAAGCACATTTTATCTCAAAAACCTCCATGATATAAACTATAGCATTATTTCTTTTACTTCATGTACGCGATTAGTGTGCTAAATATTAAGATTGGAATTTCGAAAGTGACAGACACCAGTTTCTCGACTAAGAAGGGGAATACATACTTGGGCGGGCGGTGTCAAAACTGTATTTTCAACTTGCGCTCCAGAAATGTTTCGCTCTTTCGTACACACCCTTCAGCTACGACTCTGAGGCACGATAAGCAATAACCATGTTTCAAAAATCTGTCATCTATCTTAAATCTAAAACATCCACTAAAAAACACAAATTTTAGACGAACTTTCGGTGATATTTTCGTATTTTAATCAAAATAAGGGAATATCTCGCGTTGAATGACAATTTGCAAACCTGCTTCACCTTAACTACTTAAACCTACAGACCTATTTAGGAAACCACCCAGTACATCAAAAGTGCAATTAAGGACAGAATTTGAAGTTTTTTCTTCGCTTAACGAAAAGATCTATGTCACGGTAGGTAGAAATCTAATTCTATTAATGCAATTTTTCGCATGAAAACTTGTTTTGACATCCTAGAATTCTCTTAAATTGTATCAGCTCAGCTATCGTACTTTTATCGCTAAACTTTATACATATCGCCGGGATCAGTTCTTGTGTGTGTGAGTAAAAGTTGCTTACATACTGCAAGAGTAAAGAGTAATATAGGAGGCATTATACACCCTCTGCCATACACCTACTTCCATATATCTACAGCCATACACCACCTTCTATACTTAACCGGCAGTAAACTGAGACATTCATCTCATTCTATCCCTTGTGTTTCTAGACAACACCTTATTACCATACAGGATATTTTAGCTTAGGTATTTGTACACCCCTGCCACACGCAACTGGTGTTTGCTGCTTCTTATAAATCTTTCTCTTGATTTTCAAGAACATAACTTATTGGGAAATACCACATATGGTAGATTAGGATTTAGGAAATCACACAAACAAATTTTGGAAAATCCGTCCTATAGTATTAGCATCAAACCCAGGGTAATTTAGGAGATATGCGCACAATATGCAGAAATTAGAATCTCTTCCAGCAACCATAGCATCGGAAAAGCTCATAGATTAGGTAAGGTATTATTACACCCCCTGCCACACACCGCTTGCAGCGACTTACAAATTTAACTCTATCCGTTGGGTTTCAAGATGACACCAACATGGAAAATACCATAAAAGATCAATAGGAAAGATATTAATACACCCCCTGCCATATGCCCATGCATTTACAATAGATGGTTAATCCTATTACAGCTTAGATGCTGCTGAAAGACTAACATAACTATCAAGGCAACATCAAAATGGGAAGTAGCTAAAAATATTATCCGATTTGCCTGTAAGGAAAGGGCGCGAACTGCTTTTATCCTTATATTATGGTGAATTTTACTCTCATATTATTTTTAGTATCCGTTTTTGGGGTTCTTCGCCCCATGCTGATGTAATTTTTAAGATACAGAAGAGGGCTGTAAGACTAATTTGTAATGCTAGACATGATGCACCATGCNAGGGTCGGGAGAATAACCGCCGAGGTAGGCGGAGTTGAAAATAAAAAAACTGAGTCGAAGTAAATATTTTAATGTAGTCGCTACACTTGCGACCGAGAGAAAGCCTCGGTGTCTCCAGTCCCTCGCCTGTCTCCTCCTCCGCGAGGTCTCGCGCGCGAGAGCGCGCTCTCGCGACCGGCGAGACAAACGGTCGAAAGGACTCGTTACAAGTGAGTGGCGGGCATTGCAGAAGAGTGAAACAAGCTAGATCTAGACATTTCTTCAATTCCGTTATTAATACCTTCTACAGATTTAGATGACAAACTCGTGGAAGACGCCGAGGGCGAGCCTGTGGGCGAACCCAAATCCATTCCTGCCGCCACCGAGGCGGCAGAAGCCGATCGCGAAAGGCTCACGTCGATCACGAAACAAAGACAGACAAAAATCGAGTAAAAAAAAATAAATCAACAAAAATTAGACTCAACAATGAACACAGAACAACAATGGGATGATGAGATGAAGCACAACACAAACAACGATGAAAGAAAGAACACAATAGCAAGAACTCGGGAGCGGAGAAATGTTCTCTGTAATCATACTCTCTGTAAACCATAAATTTATTATTATTATTATTTATTGATCGGTAAAATCGGTAAGGCTTTCCAGTAATTGACATTCCTGATTTTATTCCGAAAGAAAAGGGTAACCTGTTTGTAAATTACACTCTTGGCGAGTGTGAGGATATAATTTGCTAAACGGATTCCTGTTTGACTTTTACGGTGATTATAGAAACCTGCATATAATTGATAGAGATATATCTTCTCTTCTTGGACAAGTATCTTCAAGGGTCGTCTAAGCATCATCCATAATTCTCTAACCCTGACACAGGCAAAGGCTAAATGCCATGCATCGCCTTTAATTCCGGGACACCATGGGCAGTCTTCATTTTGGCGTATATGCGAGTCACGTAGAAATGCGGTATCAGCCCACCTATTCAAGGCAAGACGCCATGCAATATCAGCATCAGTCCCAAAAGTAGGTTTTGCCCTGAATGCTAGCCAGTTTATTTTATCATCGCTGAGTGCTCCTTGCAATGGCCATTGATTTCCGGCGATGAAATATATCAACTCTTTATAAACAGATCGCTTGTCTATTGGTATGTGACGCAAGGAAGCTTTTCTTTTGCTAAAGAATGTAAACCTTGGCAAGGGATTTGGTGGCGGCCAACCAGTTGGAAAGGGGCGGTTTCGGATATTCGTTGTTCTGGGATTGAAGATAGACCATGCTCTCATTAAACTATTGTAGAAATCGCCACTAAATATACATCTTTGGTAAGGCGGCGGGTTGACAATTATGCCGAAAGCTTGACCTAATCCTCTATATTCCGTTAATCTCTTGGCGGATAGAATTTTCCAAGGATCCATTGCTGAGTCACTAAGCAGTCTCTGCAGAAACAGCATTCTAAACGCTAGAATTTTGTGTTCTATATTGATGAGACCTAGTCCTCCCTCGGCCAGTGGAGCTGATAAATGGAACTATTCACCCAGTGCTTGCCGTTTTGCCAAATAAAGTTCACAATTTTAGACTGAAGCGTGCGAATGCACTGAGGTGTTGGTGTATGGCATTAAGGATGTGCCAAAGTCTAGGAGTAATAAACTGATTAATTGCAAGCACTCTGCCTCTTAATGATAATGGTACAGCTCTAGGTTTCCAAGCATGTATTGCAGCATCTATTTTTTTCTGAAGTTTGTCACATATCACTTCAGTTTCTACCAGTGCATCATTTGAGAGCCACACTCCTAAGAAGTCTAATCCATTTCTGTTCCATTTAAACCTTAAGGGTGTATCACATCTATCTCTCCAGCTTCCTACCCACGGTCTTTATAACGTTTAATTCTGCTCCTGAGGCTACAGCATAACTATTAAAGATCCTAAGAGTTACTTCAAAATCTTCATTATGGGTCACAAAAACGTTCAGGTCATCAGCATATGCAGCTACAACTAACTTAGTGTCTGTAAATCCAGGCAAGGGGACACCAAAGAGGTTCTTGTGTAGAAGTCTCAGTAATGGTTCAACCGAAATTGCTTAAAGCTGCCCAGATAAGGGACAACCTTGCCTTATTCCTCTTCTTAAAGTTATGTTCCACTCGGTCGAAGGCTTTCGTTCATTTGTCAAGCGCCAAAACAGCCAGTGGAGAGTTTGATTTGTTGCACCACCAAATTAAATCCCTAATTAGAGAAATTGTATCAAAAATTGATCTTCCTGGCACACAGTAACTCTGTTGTGGGGAAATACATGTTTTTATTACCTTGGTCAGCCTTGATGATAAAGCTTTCGCAATGATTTTATAGTCCACGTTTGTAATGGAAATTGGTCTCCAATTGGATATTTGAAGCGGGTCTCCTCCTTTACTCATCAAGGAGATGACAGAGGTGGTTGTTGTTCGAGGAAGATACCCTCTAGAGAACGCATCCATCACCATTCTGGTAAAAGGTTGGACCAATTCCGGCCAAAATTTTGCGTAGAATTCAACCGTGAGTCCATCAAGACCAGGGGCCTTATGTTTGTTCAGCTTTTTTAGAGCCTCAGTAAAATCAGCCTCATTTAGTTCCTCATTTAGAAACTCTCTTTCGCTATCACTTATTTCATTTAGCTCGCTCAGAATATCGGTAGATGCAGGGGCGTTAAGAGTATCGCCTGCATGCACTTGAGAAAAATGATCGTTGATGAATTTGCATAGCTCTGGAGAGCTGGATATGATGCGACCATCAACATTTAACTCACTAAGAGGCTTGGGTTTGCATGTTGTTGCCCATTTGGCGAGGTGGATCGAAGCTGGAGGATCATTTGCAATTAGTGCGTCCCAACCCATAGTGGCTATCATCTTTTCTCCGAGTATCTTGATTCGATTTCCATCACTGATGAGGTGGGCTGTCTCCTTCTGATAAAGAATAACGTATTCTTTAATGTTTCTTTTCATCTCTTCCCAATCGGAACATGGATTCATCTCAGGATTAACTTCTCCATTAAGCGTAGACAAGAAGGCTTTCAAATATTTGACGAATTCTTTATTTTCCAGGAATTCGTTAGGAAAACGCCAGTATGGAGGATTCATACAGTGACTGCTTTGTTGTCTGAGAATGAATGGATCAACCTTATTCTGTGAACATGCTTGACCATGTCTTTACATAAATAGATCCTGTCCAGACGTGAAGAGGAGTGTGGTGCTGAGAATGTATATCCGGATTCGTTAGTTCTAAGTTCTAACCACACATCAGCCAACCTGATAGCATCAACGATGTCTCTCAATTGAGCTGCAATGCGCGGATGCCTCTCAACCCTGCCAGTCCTATCTGTTTCTGGGTTTAATGTGTTGTTAAAATCGCCTGCGAGTAATAATCCTCCTCTTGATGGCAAAGACCGCGATGAGAGACCAATTACATGTCGCTGGAGTGTGTTCATAACATCCGAAGCTGTTGCCACATCACGAGGTCCATAGAAACATATTACGCGTAGATTATCTTGTGGATTATTGCTAAAAACTAAGTTCAATTCCTGAATATGTCCTTTAAAAATAATTGAGTGTGAGGTTATAAAGTTCCATAAAGTCGATTTGACAGCAATGACTGTGCCGGTTTGTTGTATGCGGGGGGATTTAAAAATACTTTGTACCCCGCTAGACCGACGAAGGGTATAGAGTTTGCATTAATCTCTTGAATTAGTAAGATGTCCGATCTAACTTGATTGACGAATGCACATAATTGTAACTATTTCGTTTGGCTTCTAATCGAGCGTACATTTAGCGTCAAAACGGATATATAAGATTCATTTTGCATTTTCTTAGTGTAATGGTGGAGATCGAGTCGAAAATTGTTCGACCAGGAACTCAGTAAGATTGTTCTGTAGATATCAGGGTCGCAATTACTTTGGAGAGCCTATTTGACATTAATTTAGCCAGAATCTTGTAGTCCACATTAGTTAAAGATAATGGTCGCCAGTTTTCAATTGTTTCGACATCGACTGACTTGGGCATGAGGGCAATGACTGCTGTGGTTGTTGATAGCGGCAGTCTCCCACGACGGAAGCTCTCGCATGCCATATTCTTAAAGTGAGTGTGAATAACATCCCAAAATTTTAAACAGAACTCGACAGTAATGCCATCTATCCCAGGTGATTTGCTTCTATTGAGGCTGTTGAGAGCTGTTATAATTTCGGAGGATGCAATTGGGGAATCGAGGTACGCCTTATCCACTTCTGAAAGAGTATTTAGCTCATCAAGTATGTCTTCCCCTTCTTGTTCACATGAAACACCATCATGATGGAGAGCAAGGAAGTGGTTTCTTACATAACGGCGTAAGATGATAGGGTCGTCTTCCCAAACATTATTAATCTTCAATCTTTGAAGAGGCTTGGGCAGGGTCTTCTGCGCCCATCTGGCAAGGTGGCTTGCAGCAGGGGAATCGTTGGCAAGAATTTTCTCCCAACCCATCCTAGTAACTAGTGCTACACTATTTTGAGTTCAATATCCTTCCTGCGCTGTTCCAGAGAGATTTTTCTTCAGCAAGGATTGATATAGAAGGGCATGAGACCTTCTTTCGTCTTTCATCATCTCCCAAGTGGTAATTGGGCCCTCCAAGTTTTCATGAGCGATCCAGAAGTGCGATAGCAAGATGCGCACATGATTACAATAATCAGCGCGATCTAAATAAGAGTTGTCAAAACGCCAATAAGGAGCTCGAGCGAGTCTAACTGACAAACGCAGCCATAGGATGACAGCACTGTGATCCGAAAAGGATAGAGAGGTATCGATACTCTGGACTTTGTCGACCAAAGATCTGGAGGCGTAGAAGCGATCGAGTCTAGAAGCAGTACGCAGATGAAAGTGGCTAAAGTACGTAAATCCACTTTCCCCATAGCGAAGGAGATTCCAGGGATCCAAGAGGTCGAACTCTGTAACGAGATTCTTTAGGGCAGCCGAAACACTCGGGTTACGCTCAGTTCCACAGGACCTGTCCTTCTCTGGGTTCAAAGTGACATTGAAGTCACCACCAAGTAAGATGTGGATTTCTATACTTGACCTTGCAATCGTGTTTACAAGGTATTTCTTCACCAGCCTTATGACAGGGAACGCTGCCGAGCATGCGGTCCATAGAAACAGATTAGGAGAAAATTCATAGGAGCGGGATAGCCAATCTCAACGATCACACCCAATGCATGGCCAGTAGAGATAATTTCAGCGGATTTTACTGTAATACTAGCATTTTTCTTTAGGGCAATGCAAGTACCAGTGCGTGGAGTTTCCGGGGGGCAAAAATAAAAATCGTATTGCGATAAGGATGGCATGGGAGATAGATCAGTGTTGCTTTCCTGTACGAAGATGATGTCCGGGTTATGACCCTGCAGAAACAACGTGAATTGTGCCCACTTCATCTGGCTCCGTACAGAACATGCATTCAATGTTAAGACACACAATCGATCCATAAATAGATAAAATAAGATAAAACAATCCGCCTAAAGTATCCTATTTTTAAGGGCTTTCACAAGCCTATTTAAGCGATTTCTCAGTGCCTGATCTTTGACCACTCTCTCCTTGGTTAAGATGGAGATAGCTTTAGTTATTTCAGTCAATTCACCAAACAGCTCGTCAGCTTTCTTTTTCGGGTCCATCCGTTTGACGTCAGAAAGATAGGTTTTCAGGTCATCAAAGCTTATAGAGGAAAAAGTCAGGATAAAGAAATAAAAGGCGTTCGACTATAAAACTGTCGGGAAGAATTACACCCTCTTGCCTCACTATATATACCATCCTCTTCCAGGATCTGACATGACTAAATCCATCCTGCTTTATTCCCAGCGAAAGTTGGTAGAAAGGAGAGACTACGCGGACTGCCTGACTGAGAATCTCAGCTAAGTCCCCATCTGCAACTTCCGGTGGTACGTTGCTAAGGAATAATCTTTCCGCTGTGGTGACCATTCTCCTCGCCTCTAACCAGGTATCGTTAATATTAATTCCGCCGTGCCGTTCCATGAAGGTTGAGACCAACTCTTCGCTTTGCAAATAATGCATATCCTACTGTGAGATAGCCTAGTTGCATGGGTAACCGTTTGCCCTCCGCCCAATAGATCACCCACTTTTACGACGTACATACACATGGATTGAGGTGTTCGGGAGCGATGGAATAATGATCCCTTTTTTCTTATTGGGACCATTGCTGGGTAGGGTGATTTTCTTCGGTTGAAATGCGAAGATGGTTTTTCCATCTGGGGAACTTCGTTGTGCGCTGATTTCGGATTGTCGAGGTTCCCCTGTGACGGAACTTCGGGCCGTGGAAGCGTAGCTCGGCGGATCCGCGGAAGAAGGCATAGCAGAACATATTAAAACGCTCCATTAGAGTGAACTTTTTACTATACCACAGAAAAACAATCTACACACGACCATGGTTTCGTAGCATGGCTACATCATCAGGTGACAAATATATATATATGACAGCGCACAATCGGATTTTTTTCTTCTTCCTTCTCCGTTTCACCACCTTGGGTCTCAGTCGGAGCGTTTTCATCCGTTTTATGGTTGGTGTAGGTGCCTTCACCTTATTTCATGGAGCATGTCCTCTTGCTGCAGCAGCTTTTGCAGCAGCTTTTGCAGCAAGAAGTCTATTCCTCTTCCTTTCCATACGAGGAAGGGGGGTAGTACCCTGTCTGCCGGTAGATGAAATTGGACGTTTGAAAATGTCCCAAGGTTGGGGAGAGTCAGTTGTAAGTTCTCTTAGATGGGAGTGCGATAGATAAGGGAGACGAGCAAAGAATTTCTTTGCTCGCTCTTTTGCTACGTCCAGAATAGGGTCAATGGCACATTGGGAGTAAGTAATTAAGTTATGGAAGATCCACCCATGAGCTAGCATTGAGCGTAGGATGGACCGTTCCACTTTGCTTAGGATGGAGGCTCCTTTGGAGGAGAGAAGACCGCTCCATGCTGGGGAGGCGTAGAGGAGGGCACTCCGTATTATTACTTCGTAGGTGATTCTCTTGATGGTCATGGGGACAGAAGGGGACCTGAGTATTGGTAGGAGAGCTCTCCTCTTTTCACGGGCACAGACTGCGACTTTTTGTACGTGGGAGACTAGGGTGAGTCGCCGGTTGAGCGTTACTCCAAGGTGGTTAGCTGTGAGCTTCCATGGGACTTCTTCTGAGTGTACTAGGATGGGATCCAAGGATAAAAGGCAGTGATAACATTATGTCCTTGTTTTGTAGGGGCATCCGCACAAAATAGGTTAAATAGTATGGGCCCCCAAATACTTCCTTGTGGAACGCCGACTTGGATTGGACGGTCACTCGAAAAAGCGCCGCAGTGTTCAACATAGAAGGATCGCCCTCGTAGATAGGACCCCACGAGCTCTCTAATCCATAGTGGAAACTGCCAACGATGGAGTTTATAGAGTAATCCGTCGTGCCACATTCTGTCGAATGCTTTTGCAACATCAAAAAAGGCTGCCGCAACGTGGCCTCGGATGTTAATTTGACTGGTGATGAATTCAAGGACTCTAAGCAATTGATGAGCCGTGGCATATTCACGTCGGAATCCGTACTGTTCCCTTGGCATTATCTGTTTTTCATCGATCACCTTGAGGATGTGGAGCAGCAGGGTTCTTTCTACTATCTTCCCGAGACCATCAAGTAGCGAAATCGGGCGGTAGTTGCTGAGGGAGGATGGGGTCTTGCCAGCCTTGAGCACTGGAACAATCTTAACACGTTTCCAGGGCGTGAGAAAATGGCTGATTTGGATGATGGCGTTGATAATGGTGACTATCCACATGATTGCAACTGCTGGTAGTCGCGTAAGGACCTCATTTTCTAATCCATCTGGTCCTGGAGTTTTCCTGTTTTTAAGGCGGCTCAATGTTGACACCACGTCATTGTAACTAACTGCAGGCAAATCCTCCGGAGTAGGAGGGGGGTAGTCCTCAGGTATTGGAGGAGGGTCGGAGCCTGGATTTGGTGAAAAGGCAGCCTCAAAATGGTCAGCGAAGGCATCCGAGGAAATTTCGATGTAGGAAGAGGTTGATGCATAAAAGTATGAGTTGGAGGATGACCTATCAGTTAGAAGGGCACGTGTGGATTTCCATACTGAGCCAACAGTGACACTTATTTGCGCTATTTTGTTTTCCCAAAGGTGATTCTTCCACTCTTTAATGGTGTTACGAATTTCTCTTTCCAACCTACGGAAGTCTTTCCGTACGGCTGGATCGCCAGTGCGTGTCCATTTCCTCCGCAGGCGATTTTTTTCCCTGATTGCGGCGACGGCCTCAATCGGAAGTTCGAGGCGATGTGCCGAAAATCGTGGTTTTCTGGGGATGACAATATCCGCTGCTTCATTGATACTACAGACAAGCGTTTCAGCCGCTTTGTCTAGTTCTTGCGGGGAGTTCAAGTCCTTTGGTGGTGGGGGAAGAGGAGACTGTGGTTCTACATTGAAGGTTTCCCAGTCAGCCTTCAATACATTTCTCCTGGTAGTGAGTGGTCTCCTGATGGGTGTTGATCCAAAAATGGCGACCACAGGAAGGTGGTCACTTTCCAGGGCAGGAACCGTAAAGAGAGCCTTGGGAGGGGAAAAAGCACTGAAGAGAAAAATGTCAAGTACTTCTCCCCTGCCACTAGTGGAATACCTAGTCGGGTATTTTGCTGTAGCCCATTTTTGCAATATTCTTCCAGAGGTGTTTGTGTACAGTGATCCCCAGTCTGGATGCTTGGGATTCAGATCTCCTGCGAGGATTGTAGGAGCGCCTGGAACAAGGATTTTGCAAAATGAGTCTTGTTGGAAATCTGCTCTGGGGGGGAGGTGGCATGATGTAATTTGTACATCTCCTAGATAGGTGGAGACGATAGCTGACGTGGTTTCTAGTAGATTAAGAGACGTAGCCTCTGAGGTGACAGGTCTGGATATGACGTCCTCTGCAATCAATACCGCAGTTCCTCCTCCAGAGGTGGTATTTTGCCCTTGTCTTGCGGGTCTGTCTGTCCGATAAACGAAATATCCTGGAATCCGCCATCTGTGTTTGGGACGAAGGTGAGTTTCTTGTATCATCGCTACATCAATGTGGTGAGCAGTGAGAAAGTGTAGCAGCTGCGGCGATTTTCTGCGGATGGCACCACCAGCATTCCAGGTCATGACGTTGAACGATTTTTTTGCCCGATGATTATGGTCCACTTCCAATCCCTCTCTTGGAGGATTAACATGGTCCAGTTCCTCGCCGATCAGTCCTTCAGGATTTGGCACCCGGTACTGTAGGGCTATGTTATGCAATACTGCACATGCATTTATTATCATTCCTGTTGTGGATTAGGTGCTACCTGCATCAGGAGTAATAGGGAATCAGGTAGTCACTGACCTGCACGCTCAGGAGTGTAATGTAACACCCTATCCTTCCTCAAACACCGAAATCGTGCCTTCCATACCCCAATGCATCTTTCAACACAGCTCCGGGTTTGAGACTGGCTGTCGTTGAATCTGCCCTCAGGGGTGTCATGAGGAGGAGGAGGATTGAATGGCGTCATCAACCATGGCTGGAGGGGATAGCCAGAATCTCCTGCAATTTCATCATAGTTTTTGTTACAAAATATATCAACAGGGAAAAATTCAATTTATTATTCAATGCTTCCCACCTAAGAGCCAGCTACTTTGATCTCCTCCCTGATAATTCTGCTGCATATGGTGGTACAGAGTTGAAGATCTCCAAATATGGGAGTCATGCGATCTCCCACCATGACGAGCATTAAGAGAAAGGATTTTCAAATCCCAGTCTGCCACCTATTATTTCAAAATAGCAAAGGAATATAGTTCCCTATTTTTAAATGCTTAGGTAGCTCTTTCAATTACGAAACACAAATACACTCACGGAATTTATCATTAAAAGTTTATTTCCAAATAGGATGCACAGTCAGGATAAATCATATTTACTTAAGAAACCAATTACACTTACTATTTGGACGTTCTTACTGTGGAAACCTTTCCTATTTAGGTAGATATGCTCTCTCGCTTGGCCCAGAGGAACAATAGCAATATGAGCTCCATCTACGGCACCCAAAACGCCAGGAAATCCCGTTCTTTCTGAGAACATTAGAGTAAATGAAACGTTTATAACGCAACACTTATACAACATAACCAAAAGTAACCGTTACCTTCTTTTGATTTCCTGCTTTTCCACTGCAGTGATCGGGAATTTCACCCAACGGAACAGCAGACGATTGTTAATCGCATCGCTGACGCTTCTTATGCTTTTGCAAACTTCCGACTGCGACATGCATGAAGGAAGTCCTGTCCAACTCTTCTTTGATGACTACCACTTGCAAAAAAGTTGAGAGCACAAAGAATCTACAAAAATAGTAATCACACGTATATTACATACATACATAACTGCCCATACGTATTGCGTATATTGTTTCGCTCAGAGAAAATTAATATTTATTGTAATAATACCCTTAAATGGACTGGAATCCCATGAATTCTAGCCGGCCGCCCCAACTGAGGAGTTAGAACTTCCGTTAAATAGATTACCCCTTCTTGGGGTAACCTAAATAACCTCCGAAAATCCTCCGCTGGCATCGCAAAAGGATTTAAGGAATCTCTTAGTCGTCTGCGGTTCAACATATCTAATTCTTCCTCCAATTCTTCTGCATGAAACATCGCCGCAAACAGATGGACCGCCATGTTTCTTGTTTACATGACGGATTCCACCAAGATTCCACCTACCTCTTGCTAGGTGGGAACAATTCCACTACCGGTGGAATCTCATTCCACCCGGTACCGGAATTCTGAGAATCAAAATCGCTAAAACGATTCCATGCGGAAAATATGCCAAGATGGCCGACCATTCCACTCAAAACTGAATTCCATTCGTGACGGAAGAGAATCAAAATCGCAGCCCAGGAGCGGAAAAGGTTGAAACAGGTGACTGTAGAAGGGAGGCCGGCTTTTGCATTCTTTTCGTTTCATGAGAGATAAGACGGCTAGGAATGTTGGTAAGAGGAGGAAAGGAAGTTAACTCACTCCCAAAAGGAATGGGTGGAGAGGAGGGGAGAGAGGATGAGGAAGCCTGAAAGACCGAAGAGGATGACTCAAGCAGGTCGCCTTCTGACAGCACTTCTCTAACTCTGCCAATGTCCTCATCGAAGTTAACTCCTCATTATCGACTAGACTCAATGCTCCGAGTATTATGGCAAAGCTGACTTTGCCATAATGCTCGGGGCATTGTGCTTTAAGCTGACTTTGCCATAAGAAGAGCTCAGTTACGAATAAGATGGAAGAGAATACACAAAGGGAAGAAAACAATTATTTTCACAACAACTGATATCAGACACCTCTGTTGTGTAGGTAATAAGTTGCTTTAAAAATATCAAACCATTGAGAATGATAATAATGATAATGCTTTATTCAGCCAAGGACCCAGTACAGGATATAGGTTCCGTCAGTACAGAAATGTTCTTTCTTGCAAATTATTCCTTTTCTTAAATGTTTGGTCTCATTTACCAATTCTAATGAGCTGAATATAAATTATAATAAATATAATAAATTCATTTTCTTGAAAGTATACCACCTTGCTTTATACTGACAATGAGAGTGGAATTCTATCTAGCAATGAAAAACCTGAAAAATAACAAATCCCCAGCTGAAATCCCAACCCATACCAGCTGAAATTCTTAAGGCAGGAGGGGCAATGTTGAAGGACAGGCTCTACAACCTCATCAGGTTGATTTATGATCAGGGAAAACTCCCTGCAGACATTAAAGCCAATATCATAATACCTATACCTAGGAAAGTAGGGGCAATAAGATGTGAACAATACAGAACGATAGTTTAGTATCACACACGGAAAAAATAATGACAAATATTATCCTCCGCCGCATGGAAAGAAATGCTATCAGAGGATCAATTTGGGTTTAGAAAGTATAGGGGTTCAAGGGAGGCAATATTGGCTTTAAGACTGATCGTAGAAGAAAGATTGGAGTGGAATAGCAAAACATACATTGCATTGATAGATATTGAGAAAGCCATTGATAATATTAAATGGGACAAAATGTTTGAAGTGCTAAAGAAAGCTGGAATCAATTACAGAGAGTGGAGACTCATATGGCATCTATACAAGAATGAAAAAGCTATTCTGAAGGGTGAGGAACAACAATTAGAATCTAAAATCCAGAAGGGAGTGAGACAAGGATGTGCATTATCACTAGTGATATTAAAAATGTATATGGAAGAGGCTCTGAAAGAAGTCCAGAAAAGAGCAATAACTGAAACGGGTGTGAGGATACATGGCTTAAGAATAGACATGCTAAGATTTGCAGACGATATTGTTGTCCTATCGGAGAAGGAAGAAGACCTCCAAATCATGATAGAGATGATGAATGACATAATGGGAATAAGGTACAACATGAAAAGTAATACCAACAAAACGAAGATAATGGTATGTGACAAGGAGGGAAAGGCGAAAGCGCACATTGCAGGTGGCAATAAGTGTTTCGAACAAGTAGATTCCTATGTATACCTGGGAAGTAGGTTCACGAGAGATGGGCGAAGCAAAAACAAAGTCAGAAACAGGATTAATCAAGCTAAATGCGCCTTTAATAAAAAATAAGGCTCTTTACATCCCCAGCCAACAGTCTACAAATAAGAAAGATACTCCTTAAAACCCGTGTCTGGAGTGTGATGTTATACGGGTCTGAGACATAGACCTTAGGTGTAGTAATAATATGAAAAATTAATTCGTTTGAAATCTGGTGTTATAGGCGCATGCTAAGGATTGGATGGGCAGAGAGGGTGACGAATGAGGAGGTTGTGCAAAGGATATAGGAAAAACGCAGCTGAGGGCAAACAATAGTTCAGAGATGAGTTAAGTTTGTTGGACTCTTACTGAGACAAAGGAATCCTGAAATTAATAATGGAAGGAAAAGTTTAGGGAAAGAGAAAGAAACGACGGCCACATCTGCAGTATCTGAGTCAGATAATGAAGGACGTTGGATGTAAAAGCTACATAGGAATGAAGAGGAAGGCAGATAAATGTGAGGAATGGAGAGTTGCTGCAAACCAATCGATAGATTGAACACTGAAGAAGAAGAATACCACCTTGCTCACTTTAATGACATTAATAAATTGTTTTATGCAAAGGTATTTTGTTTGGCTTTATTTATATTACATGGTTTCTAAATGCATTGGTAAGATTTAAGAATGAATGTCGTAAATAAAGCATAAAGTTGGAATAAAATTTATACTACTCCAAAGTTATTATATTATTATATATATTTACATTATCAATGAAATCAGTGTTAATTGTATACATTTATTTGAAAGTTAGGGGTATAAAATGTATGACTACTTCCTAGCACTGCCCTACTTAAATAACTTGGACCAATCCTTAACTTCTATTGCCTTTTCTGTAAGGAAGTTGATGGTGAAGAATAGCGTTGAGTCTAATAGTTTATAAAACAGTGAAAACAATCAAAATATCGTACATATATTTCTTATCCAACCTCAAAGCTTTGTCAGTCATCAAAATTAAGTGAAAATGTTATATGTATAATTAAAATTGATTTTTTATCTATTTGTAAAAGCAGTTGTCACTTTTGCAAGTGAGGGAGAGTCAGAATATGGTACTTGATGTAAACAAAGATACAAATTGAAGAGAGTATCGATACACAAATGTAGAATGCCAACACCTACATCTGTAACCAACCACTGTATACGATATATGGTAACATATAAATAATAAATGGTTCTCTTATGTTTTTTGCCTCTTCTCTCTCCTATCAGTGAATAAAAGACTTTTACTTCCTACTATACTATTGAACTAAGGTAATTTTAATGGGAGATTTGAACAAAGATCGACTTTTCTGGGAGATATTTTATGAAAATCTGAGAATGAGACAAATTTCAATAATTTCTCCACCGTTTTGTCTCCATATTTCAATCCTGGGATATGTACAGGATCCTGGTATTAGCAATTTTTTATTCTCGATCCCTGGTATTCTTAATAATCATATATATGAAAAGCAAATGTCTGTCCGTCCTCCTATTTATCTCAGAAACGGCTTGACTTAGAGATCT
This sequence comes from Ladona fulva, assembly GCA_000376725.2. Classification (NCBI taxonomy): domain Eukaryota; kingdom Metazoa; phylum Arthropoda; class Insecta; order Odonata; family Libellulidae; genus Ladona; species Ladona fulva. The sequence continues at coordinate 33,079 of KZ308414.1, forward strand.
GAAACAAACTGCATTGTGTTTCTACGATGCTGAAACCCCCAGGAAAACTATTTTCATTTCTGTAAAGGCCCGGGTTCGAACCCAGGAGCACAAAATA
>KZ308414.1:44947-119488 GCA_000376725.2 Ladona fulva
GTTGATGCTTTCTGGCGATATTTGGTGGAACTTCTCCATAATAAATAGGAAAAAGAAACAATCTGTCTACATCCACAAACTTTTTTATTTTAAAAAAGCACGACCGGTTTCGAGTTTAACTCATCTTCACCTGAAGATGAGTTAAACTCGAAACCGGTCGTGCTTTTTTAAAATAAAAAAGTTTGTGGACGTAGACAGATTGTTTCTTTTTCCTATTTATTACCGGAGGTTATTGTTGGGATCTGTGAAGCAATATGAAGTCCTCATATATAATCCAAAACAAAAACTTCGACAGTTTCATAAAATTATGAAAATGCTGTTGTAGTAATAATATGTTACCGTAATAATATGTTACATGTTTTTCTGAAGAATCACTCACGACTGGTCGCGTAAATTCGGAAAACTAGAATCGCTTTTGTATTTTAAAATGTCAATTGTATTTACTTTCTTTGGTTATTGAAATCGTCAGATATCTCAAGCTCTTGCTAGTGATTTTGAGAAAAACATTAAAACATATTTTGAGGGAAAGAGTTAAAACGGACGTTGCTAGTTAATTATTACTTAACATTTTTAAGAAATGAACGAGTGTTATTGTTTGATGAGAAACTGTTTAATCATGGACGTCAAAGAAACACGAAATAATCTATCCTTTACAACTTGTCTGCTACATATCGTATCCAAAGATGTGTATATAAATGAATTATTTCCTCTTGAATCACTGATTTTATTCCATCACTTCGAAAATTTATGGTAAATATTGCGAAGGGGTTCACCAGCAAAAAAAATTCATAGCTCCAACGCCGATTATTGTGTGTGTTTCATTCTTATGCCATTATAATGAGGAAGAAATGCGCATAAGATAATCTTGAAGAAATAGATCATTAAACACCCCTATTCCATACCTATAAACAGGAAAAAAACGTCAGAAATTAGTGAAAAAGAGAAAGAAATTAGAATTTAAGGAACGTTTTTTATACTTTTCTTATCGTCATACATGTAGCCAGAACAGTCTTCCGTTTCTAAAAATGCAGATATTTCGCTATTTTTCCAGAAAAATCGGTGTTTACAAACGCCTATATTATTATCACAGAAACACTACAAGTACATTAATTTCTGGTGGCAGTGGTTATACATTACATATTTACATACAGTCGTGCATAGTCAAATAAAAGACAATTAGTCCTCTTTCTGATCAGACAGTCTAAGTTGAAGGGAGAACAAAATTTCTGTCAGGCATTTGCCCAAGGAGGTAGGGAAACCCCTCGAAAAACCTCCCTCTGACAGAAGCCAATACACATATAATACAACCCTTACAAATTTTATCACACCTCAAAAAAAAAAAAACTTTTTAACCATTCGTAATCATTTAGATCTATGTGTTTCAATTATACCTACCGGAAAATCGTTACAATGATCTATCATATCTCGTATATATAGAAAGCAAATTTCTGTCCGTCTGTCTCCTAACTTTAGAGCCTCGCTTGCGATTCCGTCCGGCCCAGAGGACTTATGGTTGTGAGTATTTTTTATGCTCTTGTAGATGTCGCTATCTCTAATCCTAATATACTCGAAACCGTTCCTAAGTGTCGAGACCTCTTTTCTCTCCCCATCGGCGTCTGTATATTACTTCGCCAACCAATCATTAAAGGCGTCAGCTTGCCCTGGTCGTCATTTACTAGTTGCACGTTTACGTTTAAATTTATCACTTCTTCCCGCCCTACGCGTCTCCTCTTTAGGTATTAATCCGGTTCCCCCAACCATTGTTTTCCATAGATTTCTCTAAAAACTTGTCCTTGGCTTTCGTTTTCTCCGGTAATAATTCCTTAGACGCTTCTTTGTACTTTCTAAGATATTTAGATTCATATCCCGCAAGCCGCCGGCGGGGTATGGCAGGGGGTGTAACAACACCAAGGACTTAACCTAATCCATCGTGCTTACATCTCTAATGCTCTGCGGAAAGAACGACCAGTAGTAACAATCTGTTTAAGCGATTACTTCCTTGTAACGCTTGGTCGTCACCTCTCGGAGATCGCGCTCGTTGTTTACCGGAATAACACAGTCTTACACTTTATCTTAACATTCTAAATCGATGAATTTGTCGATAAGCTTTCGTCTATAACCAGATCTATTCACTTGGAGCGAATTCCACTCGAGCGACTTTTTCATAGCCGTAACGCTACTGTGGAACCTGAAACTTCCAGTGAGGAAATCGAGCTGCTCTACGTTGGACAATCTCTAAATCTGAAATTAACCCTGCACGAACTCTAGTGGGTATTATGAAATTTCATACTCTACCCTAATTGCGTTTGTAGAATGCGTAAAAGACATAGCAACGCACTTCTCAGCATTCAAGTCAAGCTGCCAATCTTTGCACCAACTTGATATAACGTCCTTCTGTAGAATACTGCTATCTTCTTCTGACGTTACCTCTTAGTATATAAGATATATGCCGCATATTCCGACCAATTCTTGAGGAATTGTCATTATCCATGTAAAGGTCATACATACTTTCTGGAGTGGACTTTCGAAAAGTTGACAACCGGCTCTTTCAACGTTAGTCGCGGTTTCGATTCCCAATGGGGGCCCATATGTGCGAAATGAAAAGTTGTTGAAGGACTTCTAACAATTTTACTCCACGTTACCCTAAAAAATTAAGATCCTAAATTTCATTGTTTGGTTATTCTTTTTCTTGACGAGATTTAAAATCAACACTCCGCGGTTTTTTTTTATTTCGCGGTAATTATTTTTCCTTTGTTCGCTTCAGATCGAAAAAGTCTAGTTAATGGTTAAGTCAGTGACTTGATTTTTAGTATCCACTCTTTTAAATATAAGGTCGAAGGGTTGAGGTCTCTTACACTGTTCTCGTGCCTTTTAAACAATGCCAATCAAGTGTGCTATTATTTATTCGATTCACCTAATTCTAAATATAACAATATTATTAATTATTCATTCAAATTGGGCCGGATTTCTATGTAATCTCTGCAATAAATTCCCGGAATCAGAAAAGAGAAAATCTGCCGCATTTAATTTTATGGCAGACTTGACTTTGGTTCACAATTCGTCGCAAGGCTAACTCATTAAAATCTGGGTTGATTTTGCATTATCAAACGTAAGTAATGGATAACCTAAAAATCCGCGACTGCTGAAATTAAATTATCGTCGTCTAACCTTTCGGAACCGCTTTAAATATAAATTAGATTTGTTACCAATGATTCTGGAGAGCAAGAGGAATCTTACCAAAAGGTAAAAGGAGTGTAGTAATTTTTGGTAAACATCGTTATCTGGAAGTTGCTCAGAAAGTATTCATGGAAATAGTATTTTCGTCCGTACGCCTCTCTTCGCCGTCCACATGTCTGGTGTTATTGCTGTGCGAGTCCTTAAGGGAGTGAGACGTTGCCATAGGAAAGAATGACACCTCCTCCTCCTTACTTTACTCAGGTCTCTTCCAAATAAGCTCCGTGCTATTCTCATATCCTTCAGTCAAAATGTTTGAGCCAAACTGAGTCAATCCACACCTACCCTCACATTTTCCCCATTCCTTTCTCCTCCCATACAAACTGTTATGGTAGTCAGGACAGAGATTCGCGTGGCGATTTTACGATAAAAGAGAGAAATAAAAGAATGCCCTGCTTTGTTAATTTAACAATGAGTTATTTCTCGATTCATCTTATAAAATCACCCGAAAATCCGGTTCATCCATTTGAGGAACGATGTTTTGTGTACAAGAAAAGCTGGTTTTGCCATCCTGTAACCAATTGTCTAAAACATAACGTTAATTTCGATGGTAAACTCCTATTCTTTGGAATTTTTAAATTAAAATTTCCTTTACTGGTGCGAAGCCATGCCCTTAATTGGTGAGATTGGTAATTGTACTGATAGTATTGCACAGACATTTGGAAAACCACATCTTTATTCTTTTTATCTTTGACCTCTTTTCTTTTGTGCTCTACTATCTTCTCAAACTGCCCCAAGTCTCCCAAATTGCAGATGTAATTTCAATATGCATAATTTTATTTCTTCTTTCCTTAAAAATTGGGAATAATTTTAATGCATACGTTTCATGATTTCATATTTAATCATTCTTGGTAAAGCATGTCGTTAACATTACCTGGTTATAATGGACAGGCCATTGCGATATATTTAATCTTTGTTATTTCTGTAGATACAAATATGTTTTTAGACATTTAATTCGTCAGCCATTTCGCTAAGCAGATTAGTTTAATCGTGAAACCAAACCGGTTGAGTAGTGATTAAAAGTTCTAAATTATCAGTGAAATTCGTGTGGTTTCAAAGGGAAATATTTTACTCCTTATCATGCTGATATATATTAATAACTAGCTCTGTAAAATACAAATGCTGAGAATTTTCTGCAGTCTTGAATGTATAATAATTTGACTTTGTATGTATGGGTAGCGAAATTAAAAGTAATTAAGTAAACAATAGTAAGTAGAGAATATCATTAATATGCATGGGTTTTCGTTTAAATTATTGTGTTATTTTTCGTACCCGATTATAACTTTCTAATCTTCTCTATTGACGGTATTCTCTACGATTTATTTAAACGGATTATTCAATTGCTGACTAATTTTTACCATTGAAATCGTATTTGAATTAATACGAAGTCGTTCAACTTTTTGGAATGTTAATGGAAAATTTACCGGTTAAGTCTGAAAGTTAGGGAAAATTGAGTAATCACTGTGAAATATATTTTCTAATGGTTGTTGTCTTCAAAGGGGCTGGATCCCGGTGGTAGGTTCCCCTCGCAAGGTCTCAGCTCGACCGACTTGAAAGGAATGTCTTCCCCTGACCGTCTCTTTCAAATCTTCAATTCTCACAATTTTCAAAATAATTGGATTATGATAGGTCCTAGATTCTCGGAATCTCAAAAGAGAAAATATATCCCGGTTAATCTCAACGCAGATTTGACGTCGATTCTTTGTTTTTCACAGGGCTGCATAAAATTTAACAAAATCTGTGATAGATAATATTGCATGATCTATCCTCGTATGCAAATGAATACATAAAAATACGCGAATGACATAAAGTGGTCAGCATCTAATATTTGCGAAACGGACTTAAGATAAATTAGATTTGTCTCCGGTGACTCTGACGCACCTTAGGAATCTTAATAAAAGGTGGTAGGAAATTAGCAAGGTTCGGCAAACACCGTTATCGGGAAGCACACAGAAAGCATGTCTACAAAAGAATCTTTTCCCTCGATAGCATCTGTTCGTCGTCCACTTGACTAGGTACTGTCGGGGTTATTTTAATGAATACTCGAGTATGGAGTCGAATACAAACTAAACAAGCAATCCCGAAGAAAAATAAGTTGCACAACATTTTACCGTGTTTCATCCTACGTTCAATCGTAAAGGGCAAACATTTTTTTTGTGTCTGAATGGTGTTTTATCAGAAGTAAAAAGTGCCCGTTTTATCACGCTTCGTAACGGGAGCTCCTCGTTTGATCGACACTCACTTGATCGACCCTCGCTTGACCGACGCTCACTCGACCGACACCTCGGTTGACCGACTCCTCGTTTGACCGACTCATCGTTTTACCGACAGCTCGACTGACCGACTCTTCGTTTACCCGACTGCTCGACTGACCGACTCCTCGTTCGCCCGACTGCTCGATTGAGCGACAGCTCAATTGACCGACATCTACATGATCGAGACAGTTAATGCGCTACATTATTAACACGCCGTCACAAATACAGATGGTAATTAAAAAGGAGAAAATTAATTATTTTAATAGAGCACAAGAACGAATATTTACATCGACATATATTTATAAAAAAGAATATTCTTTATTCAGGGGAAGATTGAGACTAAAAATTCTCCTCCTTAAAAGTGGGTAAAGATTAAGAGAAATTGTTGCAATGAAAAATTGATAAAGAAGGAACTACAAAGTGGATTGAAAAAAACCTAAGTCCCGTATGCAATTAGGAAAAAAAGTCCTCTGCAGAAAAACCCAAAGAAACCTTCAGCTAGTGATAGCTAAATTTTAAATTAAAAATTCAGAAAGGAAAACTAACAATAACAGGAAAAAAGCGTACAATGACGTGGGGAATTTATGTAATACATCTTCCCGGAATGTTTTGAAGAATCGTCTATATCCATGTGAAGTGTGCACATTCGGTCTACTGGAGGCATTTTGCGTCGGTTAAACTTCGTTTTTCATCGCTAACCGAAAAGTTTTTTCAACCGGCACAATTTATCGTTTGTATCAACACGTTTGTTACAACCAAAAGCTCTTGATGTAGGTTGAGTAAGCTCATGCATTCACTAGATATTTCATCGATAGATTTCACGATGAAATTTCATCATTAAGTCCCCCCCAGATTATTTCTACTTTATTCGATTCAAATCGGAAAAATCAGGTACGTGGTTGTCCGTATCACTAAATTGTTAGATTTCCCGATGGTATCCATATCTTGCGGGTAAAATGTTGAGAGGGTGCCCCAATCGAGTGCGCTAATTTATATTTGTATTAACCAATTCAGAATATATCAATAAAAATAATTATTCACGCTCATATTTGCCTCGATTCCTACCTCTTCAATAAAGAAGATATTGACTTTGATTCTCAAAATGTTGAAGGGTTATATAAAAGGATGCTTGAAAACTTACGAAAATTATTTCTGACATTGGCATTGTCGTATGTACCTCGTAGGAAATTGTCTACAAATCCACGTTTGTGGAAATAAAATTATCAAGTTAACACTCAAATGATAAATTGGGTTTGACGCTGGTGATTTTAACGCGCGAGAGGAATCTTACCAAGTTGGAGGGAGTGCAGTTAAGGTTGTGTAAACATCGTTATCGGGAAGTTGTGCGGAAAGTTTTTCACGAAAAGAACCTCTCTTCGTCGTCTGCATGACTAAGGCTTGGTTCATTCGTCCTTAAGGGAGTGAGAAGTCGGCGTTGGAGGGCATTGCAACTCCTCCTGTTTGGAGGAGGTGCAATGCCCTCCTGTGGAACATATTAACCTCCTCTCCTCTCCTTCAGCGGAAAGTTTTTCACGAAAAGAGCCGGTATTCTCTCTTCGTCGTCCGAATGACTAAGGCTTGGTTCATTCGTCCTTAAGGGAGTGAGACGTCGGCGTTGGAGGGCATTGCACCTCTTCCTGTTTGGAGGAGGTTGATAAGTTCCACAGCCCTCAGTCAAAATTGTTGAGAAAATTAGGGCTATCCATTATGATTCAGTGAGTAAATCTGCGTGTTTATGTATTCGAGATGCTCCAAGGAACGAGACCTTTCCCCTTTTTATTTTATCTTCTATCGACATTCCTGTGGATACAATTTTCATCGTGTAGCAATTTTAGCAAAACGTANATTATTTTTGACATTGGCATTGTCGTATGTACCTCGTAGGAAATTGTCTACAAATCCACGTTTGTGGAAATAAAATTATCAAGTTAACACTCAAAGGATAAATTGGGTTTGACGCTGGTGATTTTAACGCGCGAAAGGAATGTTACCAAGTTGGAGGGAGTGCAGTTAAGGTTGTGTAAACATCGTTATCGGGAAGTTGAGCGGAAAGTTTTTCACGGAAAGAGCCGGTATCCTCTCTTCGTCCTCCGAATGAATAAGGCTTGCTTCGTTCGTCCTTAAGGGAGTGAGACATCGGCGTTGCAGGGCATTGCACCTCTTCCTGTTTGGAGGAGGTTGATAAGTTCCACAGCCCTCAGTCAAAATTGTTGAGAAGATTACGGCTATCCATTATGATTCAGTGAGTAAATCTGCGTGTTCATGTATTCGAGATGCGCCAACGAACGAGACCTTTCCCCTTTTTATTTTCTCTTCTATCGACATTCCTGTGGATATAATTTTCATCGCGTAGCAATTTTAGCAAAACGTATAGAAACGAGAGATCTCCATACTCGAACAATATGGCAAAGAGTTATTTTTCGACTCTTCTTTAACTATGATAAATTAATTTCAATTACAAACATCACCCGATTTTCGCTTTTATTCTTTTGGAGAACGCCGTTTTCTGTACTGGTTTTGCAATCTATACAACAATCGTTTGGGTGAACCTTTGCTTTAATAATATCAATTGATTCAGGCGAGACTTTGTGGTAGGCATCCATTGAAAACGGTGAATAAGAACAACACTTCTACCCGTACCACAGTAAATAACTTATTACATATTATTTACTGTGGTACGGGTAGAAGTGTTGCTCTTATTCACCGTTTTCCTTTGCTTTAACTTCGATGGTTTAACTCCTTTTCTTAGGGTATTTAATGAAAATTCCTCTATCGGTATGGAGACATCTCCTTAATCGGTATGATGTACTGATAGTCTGTCTGTAGTCTTTATCCCAAGGCTGGTTTGAGCCTCATACCTCCACTATAAGCAACAAAAAGCTTTGGAGAGGGGGCTGAGGTGTCTGGGAATAATGAGGAGTGAGGTGCCATTGCTTTCGTCACTGAGCAAGAATTCTATAAGCGGAAAAAGTCCTCGTAATTGAAGCGCAATGATATGATGATCTACAAGTAATTCTTTTCATAGCATTCAAAAAGGAGAGACCCTAATCAATACCATTATTCAGCATAACTCATACCTTAGTTGGTTTAATGTAATCACAGCCTGGGTTGTGATAAGGTTGTGATTGTGGGTTGTCCAGAAAAAACTGAGACAAACGTAAATGAAAGGTACATTTTTCCCTATCCTGTACCAAAAGACAAATGAAAAATATTCCATTCATCAGGACATGTTTGCAGGACCGAAGTGATAGCACTGCACATAAATTTTGCTTTTCACATCTTTCCTATTCCTGAANATTCTTTTGGAGAACGCCGTTTTCTGTACTGGTTTTGCAATCTATACTACCATCGTATGGGTGAACCTTTGCTTTAACTTCGATGGTTTAACTCCTCTTCTTAGGGTATTTAATGAAAATTCCTCTATCGGTATGGAGACATCTCCTTAATCGGTATGATGTACTGATAGTCTGTCTGTACAGTCTTTATCCCAAGGCTGGTTTGAGCCTCATCCCTCCACCATAAGCAACGAAAAGCTTTGGAGAGGGGGCTGAGGTGACTAGGAATAATGAGGAGTGAGGTAGTTTGCCATTACTTTCGTCACTGAGCCAGAATTCTATAAGCGGAAAAAGTCCTCGTAATTGAAGCGCAATGATATGATGATCTACAAGTAATGCTTTTCATAGCATTCAAAAAGGAGAGACCCTAATCAATACCATTACTCAGCATAACTCTAACTAATAACTAATATTAGTTAATATCATAACTAATAGTTGGTTTAATGTTATCACAGCCATGAAAAAACTGAGACAAACGTAAATGAAAGGTACATTTTTCCCTATCCTGTACCAAAAGACAAATGAAAAATATTCCATTCATCAGGACATGTTTGCAGGACCGAAGTGCACTGCACTGCACATGAATTTTGCTTTTCACATCTTTCCTATTCCTGAATTCTTTTTATCGTCGACGAATTCTCCCGTAGGTTCTCCTTGCTTCTCTCTCTATTACAAGTCTCCTCTATTGCCAAATAACATTCTTACCCACACTTAGATTGCGTTATCTTCCCCTTAGATGAAATGCATGAGTAGCACGACTTCACATTAAATTATTCGTGAAAATGTGCATTATTAACACTTTCGAGACATTATGCAAAACCATAGATTGGACTGTCCATCGCGATAGATTTACTCTTGGTGTTTTCCAATAGGTAAGGATTTCTTTTTTCACATTCAAGTCGTCAGCCGTTTCGCTTAGCGAATTACTTTAATCGTATTGCCTAGCAAGTAGAGTAGTGAAGAAGACTCCAAAATTACTAGTGAAGTTCGTCTGGTTTCTTCCAGCAATTGTTTTAATCCTTATCCCGCTGATATGTTTTCTTAGATTGTATGTACAGCAATTTCTGCGGTCTTAAATGCGTAATTATATGCTTATTTTTTGAATGGAGGATTAGCAAAACTAACCACTCCAGTGTTTACACATAAACTTATCATTAAAATTTAGGGAGAGATCCCTTTCCTTTCTGAGCCACAATGTCTTACACCCTCACTGTAAAGTTGAAATTAAAGGGAAAGCACGTTTTCCCTATTTCTAACAAAAGACAAATGAAAAATAAGCCCTACATCGAGAAATGATAGCATAAGCCACAGAATTCTAACGAAGAGAAAATCATGATCCTCACTTGACCAAACATAATCGGCCAATTGCTTGAAAACTACAGGCGCTAGTAATCCTGATTTTGGAAATCCGAGCGGCTTTCATTATGACGAAATTTGGCTTAATATCTATCTCATATTATGTATCTTATATATTTTCAATAGGAAATGCTTTTTCTATTGGCCTGGGAGTTTGAGAGATCCAAATTCCGAAAACAATACGTGGGATCAATCTTTCTAGTTTATAATTGTTATTCTAATTAAGCCGATCTTTGCAAACGTACTATCAAACGTATGTCCCGAGTTATTATACAAAGGTCCTTTAATTCATGGATTGTCACTTCTGATGTGTCAAGTCTTCGGAATTTTTCATCAGGAACCGCCAGTCTTTATGTGAAGTACATACTTTGTCGACTGGCGAGATATTCTTATCCCAAATCGCAAAGATTTTCAACTGACGTGGTTAAGACATGAATGCACTAGATATTCCTTTGTTTGATTCTTATATCACGATGACAGGTTAAAGATAACTTGTCGCAGAGTAATTTTTACTTTATTCGTTTAAATAATCACACCCGTGGTAAAGTCGGGGGTATTAAAGTTTTAGTTTCCACGTTAGTTTCTGCACGTCGTGGAAAAAATGCCGGGAGCCCAAAACGGCATTTCAAATAATGCCATTCAAGAACGCTAATTTTTTTCGTTTTGCCCAATATCAAACATAACAATGTTATAAATTGTCCAAACAATCTATTTGCCTCGATTCCTATGTCTTTACTATGTTGGGTTCTTGGAATCAGAAAAGAGAATTTGTGTTCCAGTTTATCTTACGGCAAATTTAATATGGATTCTTTGTTTGCCGCAGGTCTATGTAGAAGGCTTCGTGAAACTTACTAAAATCTGTGATCATGATGATCTATCCTCGTAGGTAATCGTTTACCGAAAAACTCATGATTATTGACATAATATAAACAAGATATCTCTATCGGATACATATTGAAGATAATTATAAATAACGATCGTGATTTTGACGCGCGAGGGGAATCTTACCAAACAGTGAAAGGATTGTAGTATGGCTCGGAAAATATCGTTATCAGTTATCAGTACAGTACAGGAAGCATTTTAAGAAAAGAACCTATTCGCTCGATAGCCTCTCTTCGTCGTCCACATAAGGGTTCTTGCTTTGTTCTTCTTTAAGGAATGAGGCTTGGGCATAGGAGGTCACGGCACCTCATCCTCTTTGCTTTGCTTTCCAACTTGACTCCTGCTCACCACAACCCTCACCCAAAGTGTTTGAGTCTAAATGAGTCAATCTATTGAATTTCAANGGCTATCCATTATGATTCAGTGAGTAAATCTGCGTGTTCATGTATTCGAGATGCGCCAACGAACGAGACCTTTCCCCTTTTTATTTTCTCTTCTATCGACATTCCTGTGGATATAATTTTCATCGCGTAGCAATTTTAGCAAAACGTATAGAAACGAGAGATCTCCATACTCGAACAATATGGCAAAGAGTTATTTTTCGACTCTTCTTTAACTATGATAAATTAATTTCAATTACAAACATCACCCGATTTTAGCTTTCATTCTTTTGGAGAACGCCGTTTTCTGTACTGGTTTTGCAATCTATACTACCATCGTATGGGTGAACCTTTGCTTTAACTTCGATGGTTTAACTCCTCTTCTTAGGGTATTTAATGAAAATTCCTCTATCGGTATGGAGACATCTCCTTAATCGGTATGATGTACTGATAGTCTGTCTGTACAGTCTTTATCCCAAGGCTGGTTTGAGCCTCATCCCTCCACCATAAGCAACGAAAAGCTTTGGAGAGGGGGCTGAGGTGACTAGGAATAATGAGGAGTGAGGTAGTTTGCCATTACTTTCGTCACTGAGCCAGAATTCTATAAGCGGAAAAAGTCCTCGTAATTGAAGCGCAATGATATGATGATCTACAAGTAATGCTTTTCATAGCATTCAAAAAGGAGAGACCCTAATCAATACCATTACTCAGCATAACTCTAACTAATAACTAATATTAGTTAATATCATAACTAATAGTTGGTTTAATGTTATCACAGCCATGAAAAAACTGAGACAAACGTAAATGAAAGGTACATTTTTCCCTATCCTGTACCAAAAGACAAATGAAAAATATTCCATTCATCAGGACATGTTTGCAGGACCGAAGTGCACTGCACTGCACATGAATTTTGCTTTTCACATCTTTCCTATTCCTGAATTCTTTTTATCGTCGACGAATTCTCCCTTAGGTTCTTCTTGCTTCTCCCTCTATTCCAAGTCTCCTGTATTGCCAAATAACATTCTTATCCACACTTAGATTGCGTTATCTTCCCCTTAGATGAAATGCATGAGTAGCACGACTTCACATTAAATTATTCGTGAAAATGTGCATTATTAACACTTTCGAGACATTATGCAAAACCATAGATTGGACTGTCCATCGCGATAGATTTACTCTTGGTGTTTTCCAATAGGTAAGGATTTCTTTTTTCACATTCAAGTCGTCAGCCGTTTCGCTTAGCGAATTACTTTAATCGTATTGCCTAGCAAGTAGAGTAGTGAAGAAGACTCCAAAATTACTAGTGAAGTTCGTCTGGTTTCTTCCGGCAAATGTTTTATTCCTTATCTTGCTGATATGTTTTCTTATATTGTTATGTATAGCAATTTATGCGGTCTTAAATGCGTAATTATATGTTTATGTTTTGAATGGAGGATTAGCAAAACTTACCACTCCAGTGTTTGCACATAAACTTATCATGAAAATTTAGGGAGAGATCCCTTTCCTTTCTGAGTCACAATGTCTTACACACTGTAAAGTTGAAATTAAAGGGAAAGCACGTTTTCCCTATTTCTAACAAAAGAAAAATGAAAAATAAGCCCTACATCGAGAAATGATAGCATAAGCCACAGAATTCTAACGAAGAGAAAATCATGATCCTCACTTGACCAAACATAATCGGCCAATTGCTTGAAAACTACAGGCGCTAGTAATCCTGATTTTGGAAATCCGAGCGGCTTTCGTTATGACGAAATTTGGCTTAATACCTATCCCATATTATACATCTTATATATTTTCAGTAGGAAATGCTTTTTCTCTTTGCCTGGGAGTTTGAGAGATCCAAATTCCGAAAACAATACGTGGGATCAATCTTTCTAGTTTATAATTGTTATTCTAATTAAGCCGATCTTTGCAAACGTACTATCAAACGTATGTCCCGAGTTATTATACAAAGGTCCTTTAATTCATGCATTGTCACTTCTGATTTGTCAAGTCTTCGGAATTTTTCATCAGGAACCGCCAGTCTTTATGTGAAGTACATACTTTGTCGACTGGCAAGAGATTCTTATCTCAAATCGCAAAGATTTTCAACTGACGTGGTTAAGACATGAATGCACTAGATATTTCTTTGTTTGATTCTTATGTCACGATGACAGGTTAAAGATAACTTGTCGCAGAGTAATTTTTACTTTATTCGTTTAAATAATCACACCCGTGGTAAAGTCGGGGGTATTAAAGTTTTAGTTTCCACGTTAGTTTCTGCACGTCGTGGAAAAAATGCCGGGAGCCCAAAACGGCATTTCAAATAATGCCATTCAAGAACGGTAATTTTATTCGTTTTGCCAAATCTCAAACATAACAATGTTATAAATTGTCCAAACAATCTATTTGCCTCGATTCCTATGTCTTTACTATGTTGGGTTCTTGGAATCAGAAAAGAGAATTTGTGTTCCAGTTTATCTTACGGCAAATTTAATATGGATTCTTTGTTTGCCGCAGGTCTATGTAGAAGGCTTCGTGAAACTTACTAAAATCTGTGATCATGATGATCTATCCTCGTAGGTAATCGTTTACCGAAAAACTCATGATTATTGACATAATATAAACAAGATATCTCTATCGGATACATATTGAAGATAATTATAAATAACGATCGTGATTTTGATGCGCAAGGGGAATCTTACCAAACAGTGAAAGGATTGTAGTGTGGCTCGGAAAATATACTTATCAGTTATCAGTACAGTACAGGAAGCATTTTAAGAAAAGAACCTATTCGCTCGATAGCCTCTCTTCGTCGTCCACATGACTAAGGGTTTTTGCTTTGTTCTTCTTTAAGGAATGAGGCTTGGGCATAGGAGGTCACGGCACCCCATCCTCTTTGCTTTGCTTTCCAACTTGACTCCTGCTCACCACAACCCTCACCCAAAGTGTTTGAGTCTAAATGAGTCAATCTATTGAATTTCAAGGAATATTACCTGTAACCTTTACCTGCACCTTTTCTCCATTCAGTGGTACGCTCCTCGCTACAGATATAATTTTTATCCCATGGCGGTTTTATAATAAAGGAGAGAAAGGAAAGAACAACGTGCTTAAATTATGTACTTAACTTATGTAAGTTATATTTCGGGTCATCTGTAGCCTTGATAACATTATTTTATTTATAATTATCACCGAAGTGTTGCATCAAACCTTTTGAAGATCACTGTTTTCTACACAAGAAAATATGTCTTGCAATTTATACTGCTACCATGAATAATAATCTTGTCGTTGATTCCGCTTATTCGGATGTTTAATGATAATTTCCTCAATCTGTATGGGGTCGCCCATAATTGGCACTAATGGTACTGTACAGACAATTGTCACTTCACTTCTTTCCCATTCCTGAATTCTTTGCATCATCGACCACTCCTATGCCCTTATATTCTCAGCGACTACTCCGAATCTCCTGATTTGTAGAATTAACTTTCTGATCCATAATTGTATCCCTCATCTCTTTCGTAGCTGAAATGGATAATTTTCATGATCTCAGTTTTAATCACTTTTGAAGAAGCATGTAATGAACATTTATTATGTTAACACCATTATACTGAGAGGTCGTCGCGTTACATCTACTCTCGGTTTATTCAGTAGATATGACTTTATTTCAACATTCAATTCAACAGCCGTGTATCTAAGCATATTAGGCTAATCATATTGTCCAGCTGATGGTATAGCGATGAAATCTTCTGAATTGCCTATGAATTTGGTATCGTTTCATTCGCGAAATATTTTATTCCTTATATTGCTGGTATTCTTACATAGCTAAGTGTGATGTTAAGCCTGTCTTTTGAATGAAGGATTGGCGGGACTAAAAACAATGGAGTGAACAGTAAATAGATATGTGCATTATAATGTATAAGTTTTTGGATAACTTATGTAAGGTTTCCTTTCTGTTCGCTCGTAAATGTTGAATATTCTCAATTACGGTTAGTTTAAAGGAATTATTAAAATTCCATTTTATTGTAACCGCAAACAATTAATATACAAAGCCATTTCTTTTGTTGCAATGTATTGAAAATTCTGTCGGTAAAGTTGGAATTACGTTCTGTTTACAAAAAATTATATCTTAAATACTTTCTATTAGTTCCTTACAACATCATGATCAAAAAGCAAAGCAAGGAAACCCAAAAGAGGATTTGTAATTCACACTATGCCATATGCTTCGCATATCTACAATACACATTCATCGTCTTCGGAGGCTTTCAGTCATTACTATATTTAATCAGTAGTCAACGATAAGCATAAAACGAATACATTCTATTCCGTAAACGATGGCCTATTCTTAATCACGTAAAAAATGACAAATCAACGTATACAATTTCTATAGAAGGACTCAACGATTTTATTAGTTTACGGAGAGGTGAACCATGCGCTAAATAGAAATTTATTTAAATACTTTTTCCATGACATGACATTATTTTCCACTGAACTCACTCTTCAAAATTCATAATAGATGTAAACACCCGCCTAGCAGACTGCAATTACTCGCCAATGCGCATGCGCTTTGATGAGAATGTAGTAAAGCAAGTCAGTAGAATACGTAAACCTTGCAACACCGTTACGAAGAAGCTTAATCGCAACGATCGTAAGCGAAAGGAGTTCGGGCATACCATTTGTTACGGAATTCTAATTTCGGTCGTTACGGAGAGGCTTCTTCGGAATTCTGGGATTACTCATTCCGTTCGTTACGAAAAGATAGGGCATAGCACCCCAGAACTCCACCGACCTAAGTGAGTGGCTTCGACAGATCTGTTTCGAGCCTGTGGCCGTGCCCCACTTTCATAAAACCCGACATTTTTGAAAATATACTTTTCTTTAACATTGTGGTTGGATTTACACTCTTGTCAAATGCCGATCCACCAATTGTATTTGTTCTCTGTTTAAGCATTGCTTTGAAAGACAAAATTGTTTTAAAAAATCAAGAAATCCCACTGACTTCTTTGTTCTTTCCCTCAGAGGGCTCATATATTAAAAAAATGTACTTCATTTCATGGCTGTCCTACCTATATAAAATTATCTCGTTATGACGGGTTTTAGGGTAAATTTTGTTTGCATTTAAATACGAAATACTCTTGTGGCATGCACTTCGAATCGAGCGAAAGAGCAACAAGACGGAGGTCTTATCTCTGAATGTATTTTTGAGAATCGTGTATTTGGGTATTTTACCTTTACCGATTGCGGGATTGACGAAAAGAAAAGAACATTTTGTGTAATTTGAAGCTTAGAATTTCGCAAAAGGTTTCTGTCCTTCGGGATGCTGAAGGAGCATCGCACATAAATTTATATCGACGGACATAGGTTATCAATAGAATTATTCAAATTAAAAATTTCACGTAGCGTACATAATTCTTATAGAATGTACTGTAGTGATGGCACGATACCAATATTTTTACCGATTCGTACACAATTCCCGATACTTCTCTGATGTTTCGATTCCGATACGATTCGCGATTCATTTTATTGTATGAAATGTAATTGGATTATTTTTCAACCCTTTTTTTCACAAATGAAATATTACTATTATTTAAAATTATGTTTTGGACTTTATTTTTTCAAAATCAATGCAAACATTTTGGGTATTCAAAAATTTAATATGCAAAATTAGGATACGTTTGCACGGGGGAAATCTAACGGACAGTTCTTCCTTGAGCCATTCCCCATTGAAAGTCCCGCGGCGGATTTCAAAGGAATAACAAGTGTGAAAAATTAAAAACTTCACTCCGTGAATTTTTTCACACTTATTATTCCATTCCTCCTCCGTATCTCATTTAAAGGATGCTAAAATTGTCATTCGAGTTCACAGCTAATTCTACGGTTATGAGATCTGGGTAACTTATTTTCATCACGGTCAATTTCTTCTCTGTTCTTTGTTACTCATTTTCTCACAAACCAAATGATCCATGCACATACATTGTCATTTCCGTTTAGCACAAAGAAATACAATATGCTGTTTTCTTTTCAAACCTGAAGGTACTGATAATTATGTACTTGATTTGAACTATATTCGAAACTATATCAAACATAACAATGTTATAAATTGTCCAAACAATCTATTTGCCTCGATTCCTATGTCTTTACTATGTTGGGTTCTTGGAATCAGAAAAGAGAATTTGTGTTCCAGTTTATCTTACGGCAAATTTAATATGGATTCTTTGTTTGCCGCAGGTCTATGTAGAAGGCTTCGTGAAACTTACTAAAATCTGTGATCATGATGATCTATCCTCGTAGGTAATCGTTTACCGAAAAATGAATGATTATTGACATAATTTAATAACATACCTCTATCGGATACACATTGAAGATAATTATAAATAACGATCGTGATTTTGATGCGCAAGGGGAATCTTACCAAACAGTGAAAGGATTGTAGTGTGGCTCGGAAAATATACTTATCAGTTATCAGTACAGTACAGGAAGCATTTTAAGAAAAGAACCTATTCGCTCGATAGCCTCTCTTCGTCGTCCACATGACTAAGGGTTTTTGCTTTGTTCTTCTTTAAGGAATGAGGCTTGGGCATAGGAGGTCACGGCACCCCATCCTCTTTGCTTTGCTTTCCAACTTGACTCCTGCTCACCACAACCCTCACCCAAAGTGTTTGAGTCTAAATGAGTCAATCTATTGAATTTCAAGGAATATTACCTGTAACCTTTACCTGCACCTTTTCTCCATTCAGTGGTACGCTCCTCGCTACAGATATAATTTTTATCCCATGGCGGTTTTATAATAAAGGAGAGAAAGGAAAGAACAACGTGCTTAAATTATGTACTTAACTTATGTAAGTTATATTTCGGGTCATCTGTAGCCTTGATAACATTATTTTATTTATAATTATCACCGAAGTGTTGCATCAAACCTTTTGAAGATCACTGTTTTCTACACAAGAAAATATGTCTTGCAATTTATACTGCTACCATGAATAATAATCTTGTCGTTGATTCCGCTTATTCGGATGTTTAATGATAATTTCCTCAATCTGTATGGGGTCGCCCATAATTGGCACTAATGGTACTGTACAGACAATTGTCACTTCACTTCTTTCCCATTCCTGAATTCTTTGCATCATCGACCACTCCTATGCCCTTATATTCTCAGCGACTACTCCGAATCTNTTTGCTTTGCTTTCCAACTTGACTCCTGCTCACCACAACCCTCACCCAAAGTGTTTGAGTCTAAATGAGTCAATCTATTGAATTTCAAGGAATATGACCTTAACCTTTACCTGTACCTTTTCTCCATTCAGTGGTACGCTCCTCGCTACAGATATAATTTTTATCCCGTGGCGGTTTTATAATAAAGGAAAGAAAGGAAAGAACAACATGCTTAAATTATGTACTTAACTTATGTAAGTTATATTTGGGTCAACTTCAACTGTGATAACATTATTTTATTTATAAATATCACCGGAGAGTCGCATCAAACCTTTTGATGAATACTGTTTTTTACACAAGAAAATATATGTCTTGCAATGTATACTGCTACCACGAATACTAATCTTGTCGTTGAATCCGCTTATTCGGATATTTAATGATAATTTCCTCAATCTGTATGGGGTCGCCCTTAATTGGCACTAATGGTACTGTACAGACAATTGTCACTTCACTTCTTTCCCATTCCTGAANTTTAATGATAATTTCCTCAATCTGTATGGGGTCGCCCATAATTGGCACTAATGGTACTGTACAGACAATTGTCACTTCACTTCTTTCCCATTCCTGAATTCTTTGCATCATCGACCACTCCTATGCCCTTATATTCTCAGCGACTACTCCGAATCTCCTGATTTGTAGAATTAACTTTCTGATCCATAATTGGATCCCTCATCTCTTTCGTAGCTGAAATGGATAATTTTCATGATCTCAGTTTTAATCACTTTTGAAGAAGCATGTAATGAACATTTATTATGTTAACACCATTATACTGAGAGGTCGTCGCGTTACATCTACTCTCGGTTTATTCAGTAGATATGACTTTATTTCAACATTCAATTCAACAGCCGTGTATCTAAGCATATTAGGCTAATCATATTGTCCAGCTGATGGTATAGCGATGAAATCTTCTGAATTGCCTATGAATTTGGTATCGTTTCATTCGCGAAATATTTTATTCCTTATATTGCTGGTATTCTTACATAGCTAAGTGTGATGTTAAGCCTGTCTTTTGAATGAAGGATTGGCGAGACTAAAAACAATGGAGTGAACAGTAAATAGATATGTGCATTATAATGTATAAGTTTTTGGATAACTTATGTAAGGTTTCCTTTCTGTTCGCTCGTAAATGTTGAATATTCTCAATTACGGTTAGTTTAAAGGAATTATTAAAATTCCATTTTATTGTAACCGCAAACAATTAATATACAAAGCCATTTCTTTTGTTGCAATGTATTGAAAATTCTGTCGGTAAAGTTGGAATTACGTTCTGTTTACAAAAAATTATATCTTAAATACTTTCTATTAGTTCCTTACAACATCATGATCAAAAAGCAAAGCAAGGAAACCCAAAAGAGGATTTGTAATTCACACTATGCCATATGCTTCGCATATCTACAATACACATTCATCGTCTTCGGAGGCTTTCAGTCATTACTATATTTAATCAGTAGTCAACGATAAGCATAAAACGAATACATTCTATTCCGTAAACGATGGCCTATTCTTAATCACGTAAAAAATGACAAATCAACGTATACAATTTCTATAGAAGGACTCAACGATTTCATTAGTTTACGGAGAGGTGAACCCATGCGCTAAATAGAAATTTATTTAAATACTTTTTCCATGACATGACATTATTTTCCACTGAACTCACTCTTCAAAATTCATAATAGATGTAAACACCCGCCTAGCAGACTGCAATTACTCGCCAATGCGCATGCGCTTTGATGAGAATGTAGTAAAGCAAGTCAGTAGAATACGTAAACCTTGCAACACCGTTACGAAGAAGCTTAATCGCAACGATCGTAAGCGAAAGGAGATCGGGCATACCATTTGTCACGGAATTCTAATTTCGGTCGTTACGGAGAGGCTTCTTCGGAATTCTGGGATTACTCATTCCGTTCGTTACGAAAAGATAGGGCATAGCACCCCAGAACTCCACCGACCTAAGTGAGTGGCTTCGACAGATCTGTTTCGAGCCTGTGGCCGTGCCCCACTTTCATAAAACCCGACATTTTTGAAAATATACTTTTCTTTAACATTGTGGTTGGATTTACACTCTTGTCAAATGCCGATCCACCAATTGTATTTGTTCTCTGTTTAAGCATTGCTTTGAAAGACAAAATTGTTTTAAAAAATCAAGAAATCCCACTGACTTCTTTGTTCTTTCCCTCAGAGGGCTCATATATTAAAAAAATGTACTTCATTTCATGGCTGTCCTACCTATATAAAATTATCTCGTTATGACGGGTTTTAGGGTAAATTTTGTTTGCATTTAAATACGAAATACTCTTGTGGCATGCACTTCGAATCGAGCGAAAGAGCAACAAGACGGAGGTCTTATCTCTGAATGTATTTTTGAGAATCGTGTATTTGGGTATTTTACCTTTACCGATTGCGGGATTGACGAAAAGAAAAGAACATTTTGTGTAATTTGAAGCTTAGAATTTCGCAAAAGGTTTCTGTCCTTCGGGATGCTGAAGGAGCATCGCACATAAATTTATATCGACGGACATAGGTTATCAATAGAATTATTCAAATTAAAAATTTCACGTAGCGTACATAATTCTTATAGAATGTACTGTAGTGATGGCACGATACCAATATTTTTACCGATTCGTACACAATTCCCGATACTTCTCTGATGTTTCGATTCCGATACGATTCGCGATTCATTTTATTGTATGAAATGTAATTGGATTATTTTTCAACCCTTTTTTTCACAAATGAAATATTACTATTATTTAAAATTATGTTTTGGACTTTATTTTTTCAAAATCAATGCAAACATTTTGGGTATTCAAAAATTTAATATGCAAAATTAGGATACGTTTGCACGGGGGAAATCTAACGGACAGTTCTTCCTTGAGCCATTCCCCATTGAAAGTCCCGCGGCGGATTTCAAAGGAATAACAAGTGTGAAAAATTAAAAACTTCACTCCGTGAATTTTTTCACACTTATTATTCCATTCCTCCTCCGTATCTCATTTAAAGGATGCTAAAATTGTCATTCGAGTTCACAGCTAATTCTACGGTTATGAGATCTGGGTAACTTATTTTCATCACGGTCAATTTCTTCTCTGTTCTTTGTTACTCATTTTCTCACAAACCAAATGATCCATGCACATACATTGTCATTTCCGTTTAGCACAAAGAAATACAATATGCTGTTTTCTTTTCAAACCTGAAGGTACTGATAATTATGTACTTGATTTGAACTATATTCGAAACTGATCGAATATCGCGACATTTCTACCATAGCAATGGTATTTACATTTCACATGTCATTATCCCATTATTCAGATTACATTCCCCCGAAGTTATTTTTTTCTGGTGGCTGGAACGTGCAAGCAGATGGTGGAGTGGGTAAAGTATCCTCGGAATTGCGAGGCCTCGTTTTGTTAGCATTTGAGGAAAGGCACCTTTCCCCACTCCACCTTCACTGACTCACGTATGCTGGCGAGAGATAAATCGCAGAAATTTTTAGAAAATTCGTTCTTAGTAAAGGTTCTCCGTTGGTTCCTCCCCCGAACTGCTTACCAACCGAACATATAACCCAACCTCATAGTTGCCGATTAGCGGCTTTTTTCTTCCTTTAGCGAATATGGATCACGTTCTATTACGCCGTCCTTCCTATGCGTACTCCTAAAACTTCGTGTTGGAATCATTTTAAAATTGAAGCAGCATTACATTCAGCTGATAAAAGACTCAATATTCATATTACACGTTTAATTTGTGTAATTTCCGAACTGATGTTCTATTAAAAGAAGAAAATTTAAACTATCATACTTTTTAAAATTGCTTTTCAGCTAAATATTTTTCTGAGTTTAGCGACTCTTTAGGTACTTTTCAGGAATCTAACGACCTCTAAGGAATCCAGCGACATTCCCAAAGATAATTCTCTGTCCAACCCAATGAGGCTCACTTCCATTGAGTCATAAAATATAAGATCTGATCCTCAGCAAATCACACTCTTTTGAGAGTGTAATATACGAAAACTTCGAACAAGTACAGCCATATGGCAGAGGTACAGAGTTGGTATGTACCTTGCGTAAACAAAAGGTGCCTTCAAGGATTGCGTTTCTCCCTCAGTTCCTCCGTCCTCACCCTCATACCTCCGAAGAACTCGACCTATCTAATGCCGAGGTTTACTATATTTTATGACTGAGTGTTTCATACACTAAATTCATTAGCACGAATAAAGTACGTACATTTTCCTACGCTGCGGTATTTATTTGATCGTCAGCCAAGAAAAATATCCGAATCGAATTGCACTAATGAAAGAGAAGGTGAGGAAAAGGTTTCTGAATAGATACGAATGTACAAATTGTTAAATTATCCATTAATTAAGGTTGAAATTGTTGAACTTGATCAGATTAATTTGTTGAATTCGTTACTATCGGGTAGAGGTAAAAGTCATGTTGCCGATCTATTTAATTTTCCATGTATTTAAAAGATACGTTTCCGGTGAATCGCAATTTTTCTGACAAGAGCTGTGTAAGTCCTTTGATCCTTTCGGCGGTTTCAAGTAAAAAAAAGGCTGCTTTCGAGGGCTCTCAGCCGATCGCTCGTTAGGATTTTATTATTTGGTTATTTTCATTGCATAACCAGAAAATTAAGTTTGCTTTAAACACAGCGGTAACTCATTAAATACGATTTTGTGAGGATTTTTCCTCTAGATTTTCGTAGTAAGATACAAGAGTACCTTTGTAGTGGAACATCGTAATGAAATACAATAATAAAATTCTAGAAATAAGACACTTAGAATACAGCTGAAAATCCGGCTGTATTCTTTTGGGATTCCTCGCCGTCTCCGTGGTGTGGATTCCATCCCTTCACGCAGGGAAATGGTGTAATTGACGGAAAATTATTTTAGCAGTTTTAAGCTATCAGACTGAACTATCATTTAGGAATGTTGTTCGCGAGGTATTGATTTTATGATACTAGGTTTATTTCAAAATAAGTTAAATTGATCGACTGAATATTAAAATCGGAAACCGTCTTACACGCCAGATATGACTTCATTTTTGCGACATCTCCTTAGCACAAAAGAGAGCTTGCGTCAATTCGTTAAAAATCTCTGAAACTGGAGAATCAGTGATAATATTGACCCATGAGAATTGAAGAATATATTCCATTTCGACGAGTTTTTGGAAAAATTAGTTTCTTCGATAATTTGCAACTGGTAGTTTTTCGTTACTTCGTTGTTCGTGCTGTTGGTTGAAAAAATGATGGGAACACAAAAAGTTGCTAAGTAGTGGTATTGTTAAAAAATCTTCCACAGGTGAGGTAATTTCGCTCACATGAAGTTGCTCAGTATTGTTTTTTCGGTGACACTTTACCAATCAACCCTTACCCTCCTCTGTTATACGCATGTGTTTCTCTTCCGCCTGTACTCAATGGCTGTCTAACATGCTCTTCTATACCACAGATATTTTTGACTTGAATGTAACCCAACACATTTTCGGGGGGTAGTAAGGATTGCCATGACTTGGGCACTTCCTCGACTTTTCCTATCGTTTCTCTTTCGGTTCCTAAGTAAGGAAGAAAAAGTCGTGTTCCCTGAAGGAACTTTGATTAACGTACTCAATTCTTATTAAAACGAATCGGAAGACGAGAAGGAAAAGCGCTCTTTCGTCGATTTTTGGGGCGGATAAGTTGGTATTTGAACCAAAATATGAATGTGGAAATGACATGAAAAATGCGATACAATTCTCTTTCAAATTTTAAAATTTACTCGTTTTATTTCGCGAAAATATCTTCATAATTTGTGAAGTGTCAACAGGATAAACCCAACCCAAATTGGACAAGATATGTCTAGATAAAATAGTTCATTGCTGTATGACGACGATTCTTGGAGAAAATATTTCGAACTGCAGACACCGTGAACTGTAATCGCATTCAAAGCGAAGAAGAATTGGTTGAAATAATTTACTTTAGTGCGTGGAATTAAGATACAGTCAAAGGAAATATTATTTGCAAACGTTCTGTTAAAATGGAGCCAAATAAATGTATGTTTGTTCGAATATCGCGGCGTTCATCACCCCTTTACCCTTACGGAAAATTTATTCTTGCTTATCTCTCTCTACATGCCGGTATACTACATATTTGATTAAATTCTGAATACATTGATGGATTAGCGAGTGCTGTCTTGGAAACCTTTGACAAAAATGTATCCATCAGAATTACACATTTTAAATCAGGGTTAGAACTCTTCCAATTTCTCAGATATCGTATAAATATACTTTACACTCTCCTCTAGACGTTAGATTCGTCATATCTTAGTTTAATCATAGTAGAGTATGAGGATGTCAATGCCCCCTTTCCGTTAGATCTCCCACATAGTGTCTACGCAATAGCTCCAACGTCCAAATTCTTCAGATCGAGGTGAAAATCAAATGTGTTAAAGTGCGAGCAGAAAAAAATCTTAATTCTGAAGTCCATCAAGCTTGAAACGGAAATAGTTGTCAGAACACCGTCAAAATCATTGAAAATTCATATACACAGTGATCTCAAATATTATATATTCGTGTGTATATTTATTCGTCCTTTATGAGACGAAGTATGAGGAAATAAAACATAGGACAAGAATAGAGGAATTGAAATTAATACACATCGATATCACGAAGGTCTTGTATAAAGCATCTCATGAGGTATTATCTCCTCCGTCTAAAATTCGATGATTGAGTATGCAGCAACAGCAAAAGCAAGCAAGTTAAGTCTTTGCAGTTAATCGATTCACTTGACAAGTACGCATGAGAAAGAAATAGTGAAGTATTCGTGTCATTTGCTACCTACCGTGAGTCAGAATTCTTCGGATGACGGGATTTCCTTCATGTCTCCGTTCAGAATTTCACATAAGACTCGCTTTCATTGAACGGATATTCCATTTTTATGCCTCAATTTAGAGAAAGCACCGTAGATGATTCTCCGTTACATTTAGAACGGGGCGCGAAGCTCTTCAGTCTTAAGCCCAGTATTATAATATATACTTAAAATGGACTTTATGTTCACTTTTGGACCCAGCATAACAATGCTTCGATGTTTAAAAAGAATATTATAGTTGATCTTTAATATGTTCGATTGATTAGCATGGGTATTGACTTTAACAAACCATTATAATATCGGGTGAACGTTAGTTAAAGTCCATTTTAATTATACATTATAATACTCTCGCAAGACTCGTTTTGAGACACGTAAAGGCATTTTAACTAATCAGTCGCGATAAAATGCAAAGCCTTGAAAAGCGCTTTTCATCTACGTTATTTCCAAAGGTACCAAGAAAAGCTAAAATAGTGTATTTTACCAACAAGCGAGTTGAGATAATCGAGCCTTGCGGTGTCTGAAGGAAGAGGGCCATTTAGCTGTGGAACGAGCTTCATTCGATTGAAGTTGTGCATGGAGGGGAAGGGGCCGTCTTAACTGCTCAAGTATTCCACAAGGAGAAAATTACAAAATAGGCGAATGAGCCATGCTATCCATCTTCCCCCCTTTCGGCGAGGGGAAGGCAGGGGAAGAGAAAGGTGATGAGGCGAGGGGGCATCAAGGAATAAAAGAAGAGGCACCGGTAATTTTTGTTCACATACGACTAGATCGTCATGCTGCTCGCTGACAGACGTTTTAGCAAGCCACTTTCCTGTAGGAGCAGGACTCTTTAGTCTCTTCATAAGGATCTTATAATTTGGGAATTCCTTGAACGGTCAGTATCCTTCATATCTGAATCATAATTTCTCTCCTAGGACTTCGATGATTTGATTGGAGACAGTGACTGATACCACCACTATTGGAAACCACCTCCTGAATCTAGCGCATCTGTGAGACCGGGCAAGACTACGGTTTAGCTCTATCCATCGTCTGTGTGTTGATCTTTTACAGACCGTAATGCTGCTTTGAAGATTTCTCTGCAAAGGATAGCCGAATTCTACGCTTCGATGGAATGCTGCAAGAAATTGAGGTCTGAAGCAAGATTACCTTTCTTAAATGTCTATTTTTTTTATTACATCGGCTTTCGGGTTTATTCTTCCTAAGGGTCTATGGCGAATCTTCGTTGGGATTGCTATTCTGTGAGTATCTATTACTTCTGTAATCTTTGTTCAAAGATACTTTCGGAAGCCGGTTACGATAGGATAGTGAAATTTGGAGCTGTAATCTCATTCAAAGCGAAAAAGGATTGGAAGGAAGTTTTCAGCTTTTATTTGTTTAGAATTAAATTTGTTATACTGTTCCTAAAATTTAAGGTCTCTTCAGTTTAGATTTGAGTTTTTCCTCATAAGTCAAAGTGGGGTACCTTTCTCGGTGGTAAAACTTGTTGTTCAACGTTGTTAATTTTAAAGAGTAATAGCGTATAAAAAGGGAATATTTACTATTCATTTCGTTAATTTTGCATAATCTTAGTTTTTTGAAATACTCGTATCCACTTTAATCCTTGCAGATGGTGATTTCACATTCGAATTATGGAAAGTTTCTAATAGCTGGCACATAATTCGAGAGCTTAGATTTCCCGATGCTGCTTTGTCTTTGTCTAAGACTTCTGGACAGCATGAATGATTTCATTAACTTTCGAAAGCTTGTAAAAAGAATCTTTCGAATTTGAGGTACGGCTGAACAGTATTTAACTTCAAAACATTATCTAAAATCCGTATGAAAATTAATGATGATAAAATTCTCCAGCTTCCAGGAAGACATCGTGACATTTGCAGACTGAAGCCAGAGAGACTGCTTGAAGAAATTCTGCTTGGATGATCTATCCATCCATCCAACCCTTGGACGCAGCTAATTTAGAGTTTGTCTGCTTTGAACTTCGCTTTCCCGTTTTCGTCCAGCTGAGGATTCGAAACATGTTCGCAACCATTCGCAACTGCAGTATCATGCGGAGGGAGTCTCTCCAGATTTGAAAACTTGAACTGTTCCTGAAACTGCAATATGGGGGTGCGGCTGCGAGCTTCTACTACTGCGTTCGGCAGAGAGCTTCGGATTCAACGTGCGGCAGAGTTAAACCGAAATCAACATCTACATGCCAGAGGCTGTACTCAAGATTACTGCGGGGAAGAGATCTGCACTACGGAAGTGGCCATGGCGGAAGAAGATTCGGCAAAGGTAAGTTTTTTTTCATAAATACTGTAGTTAGCGGTACGTGATGCTCTGATACACTACGGACAGTCTCTACGGACTTTGATGCTCTGTTTGAAAGTTTAAGCGCAAAGACAGCATCAGCGAATTCTGTAAAATGTAGCTTCTGGTTTTAGGTCCTGATGTATTTAAAATAGGCAGTCTTATTGTAAAATTCTTGCCAGGACATCCTATGCTCTTTGAATCGATATTAGTGTATTCTGGTATTGAAGTGTAACTATTTAAATTGCCAAGATTGTGTGTGGACGATCGTAAGGTTACCAGTTTTTTTTCGAAACTTAATCCTATTTTGCAGTATCAATTATTGCGGCAATTACTCTTAATCTTCTAGATTTCTATAAAACAAGTCTTCCCAGCAGTTACTTGGATTACATTAGATTACTGGGGCATGCGCGTGTTATGAGGGTAAAGGATTAGTAATGATTCTAATACTGGATATTAAACTAAAGCATTTGGTTTTACGTAAACTAAAGGCGTGGGCTCTAACTTGTGATCCTATTTAAGAGTTATTTGTATTTGATTGTAACAATTTGGATTTGCGAAATCTTAATTTAATTATTGCTCACATTATTAAGGTAAACATTCTTGGTAAATGTTTGTAAAGTCGGATATTTGTGCTGATAAGTTAGTTTCGTGGTGTACTAAAAAGTTCCGTATTTATCTTTGAATCTGTACTTTTGCAATAAGTGGCAAATGTATAAAACTTCCCTGATATGTTGCAGTATAATCAATCGCCCGATTTTCTTGTAAAATTAGTATTAAACTACTACGCTGGTCTAAGATTACGGTTTCCTAGGAATAAATTTCTTGAAGTAACACATTTCATACTTTTCTTTAATTAGTTCTTTTCGGATAAGGCTTTCTCCATATTACCCATAAGGTACTGTAATAAAATGGATTAAAAATACTACGTAGTACTTCAGGTCCCGAACAAGGAGCACTCTTCGGTAAAAACTGATATTTTATTTTCGCGGTCTCGAATTTTCTTACACAATTGTATCTATTAAAACAAATGGTAATCCCGTTCAGGTTTGTGTTAGATTTGGATCCCTTCATTCAGATATCAGTCTTCGACAGTTAAAATCAATTTTAGTTTACAGGTTTGTTCCGTAAATTTACTTCATACGAATTACTATGGCAATTTCTCTTAGTCCTTTAGATTTCTATACAACTTAACCGGAAGTTAAGGTTTAAAAGATTGCCGGGGCAAGCGCGTGTTAAGAGGATATGTAGTAATAATTCTAATATTGGATGTTAAATTAAGCATTCGGTAGTAAATTAAAGGCGTCAAACTTTTTGGGCTGTAAGTTCTGATCCTATTTTGGGATCCTATTGAAGGGAAGGTAAATAGTTTTTGATAAATGTTTGTAATCGGTCGGCTATTTATGTTGATAAATTAGATATTTAGAACTGTTTCCTAATGCATTCGAAAGTTTCGTATTTCTTTGCATTTCTACTTAAGCTATAAAAAATGGCAAATTCAAAATGTCCTAAGATGTTGCGGAATTACGATATGTCGTCAGACTCCCGTGTAAAATTAGAATTGAACCGCTATACTTGCCTAACATGTTTTCCAGCGAATAAATTTACTGAAATAAATCTGATACTTTTCTTAGTTTTCGGTTTTTTCATAAGAGGCTTGCCCCATATTATCCATAAGGCACAGTAACAAAATGGATTAATAGTACTACACAGTACTGAACAAAGAGCCCTCTTCGGTAAAAAGTCTCAATTTAATCGCGAATTTTCTTTTGCATTAACTTAATTTACTTAAATGAAGAATGGTAATCCCATTTCAACCACTCCGTGCATTTTAACGCTTCCAGTTGAAGATTCGGAAAAATTCAAAGAAAAGGCTCAACCTGATTCGGTTTGTTCCATTCGGATCTCTTCATGCAAATATAATGTCCTTCTACAATTCGATAAGATGATAGTAAAAATTCATGCCCCTTTGTGTGGAAGGTGTAATTTAAGCGAACTTCATCGGAGAAAAAGCCGTTCATTTCGTACTTGCAGAAGACCCAAAAGCAGCAAGACTGTTCGGATGATTCCAAATAAGTGTAAAATTGTTAAATTTCTGTAATTCGTGAACAAGAAATAAGCGTTAATGTATCTGTTGGCTGTTTTCAATGTCTCACGTTATTTAGGGCGAGAAGAGTAAGCGTCGATAACATTTTTACTCTAGAAATTCCGATGATTGGAAAATCTTTGACGGTCCAAAGCTGAATTGTTCGGGGAAGTAGAGAAATTTAACTTAATTTTACCAAGAAGTACACTATTTAAAATATGCAACGGTGGCAACGGCTCTGAAGCGTTAATAATCGAGAGCTTGCTGCTAAGTTGGCACCAGTGCATACTTTAAATGGTAAATTCCTTAATTTAACGCACGTTAAAGTTACTTTCCTCTACTTCGCTTTGGACAGTCTGAAAGACCCGCCAATCATCGGAATATCTATAGTTAATGTATTTGAAATGAAAGGAAAATGTACGAAAATTAAAAGGTGTAATAGAAAAACTTATCTGATAGGACAAAATGCTCTCGTAAAATTTTACCGCGGGTAGTTTGCTTTGTATTGTCGAGCAGTTAGTTTGCACATCTTCAAGAATGATAACATGCATCATTAGTCTCATTCCTGTTAATTCGTTCTATATATATTATTTCAGAATTCTGAAGTTTAAGTGTATTAGGTGATAAATGCTAAATTTTTACAATTGTTTCACTGGTAACATTAGTCACTAACAAAATGTATATTAACCCTAAAGCTGTTGCAAGACCAACGTACTGACTCAATTTTTAATCGCAGATGCTCTATTGAGCATCAGTTACCTTATGGAATACTTACCTGCACTGTAAACGTTAATTCACCGAAACCTCAATATAAACTTTTCTGCTTATCTAATAGAGAAACATCAATTTGTATTCTAAAGTAGCTCTGGTCACTGAAGAATTGACAATATGTCCATCTTTCATCTGATGGAGGCTTTCCATAAGTTACTTTACCGTCCACCGATTACGAATGTCTTGAAGAAAGTTTTTTAAGTTATTTTTTGTTTTAAAAATTTAATTGCTCAAGTGTAAAAATCAAGGGGATAAATGAAGTTCTGCCAGCAGTGTTTTTCAAATTGTGTAAATGTCTTTTTTAAACAGGTCTGACCTTTTTAACGAATCTTGTCTGTAATTGTCAATGACTTTAATAAAGCTATTTAGAAATGGAGAAGCTTTTATTTAAATTTGAGAAGTGTTATGTTGTATTTACCTTGTGCCTCTCGCAGAAGACTTCAGGAGGTGCTTTAAATGCCAAGATCATCCAAGGTAAGATTTCGAAAATTATTTAGCCACAGTACTTCTTTTGTAAGTAATGACTTTTTTTAATCCACCAGTATCTAGTATCTCTTCTTGAATTAAAATGTGTTGTTTTCTGTTAATCTTTACCTTTTGGTATGGATAACTGTTGTGATCTTGCTCATTATAATTTCTGGTAAATTTCTTAAATTTTATCAAGCAACAGAATAATTTTCAACAGATAAAAATCTTCATTCTTTCCAATAAATTTTAATTTCAGGTATATACAGAAGAAAATGTTACCTATTCTGTTGTATTAAATTGTTCAGAGTAATTTTTTAATTCTGTTGAGAATGTAATTTGCATTATTGTTTTTCAGTGATGTGACAAATGAAAAATGATTTTGTTCAATGGTTTCATGTGAAAAATGAACTTTTGTAATGTAAAAAAATTGTAAATAGGAATGTCACACTGCTTCACACATTCGTTATTCTGCCTAGTTTTACCAAAATTTGCGTTCTTTCTAATTTTAATTTCAGGTATATACAGAAGAAATTGTTACTTGTATTAAATTGTTCTGAGTAATTTTTGAATTCTGTTGAGAATATAATTTGCACTAGTGTAATTTCAGTGATGTGAAAAATGATTTTGTTCAATGGTTTTATGTGAAAAATTAACATTTTGTAATGTATAAAAAAATGCGAATAAAAGGAAATTTCCCAAAATATTTTGTGGATTCAATTTGCCCATCGAAAAAGAAGGCTCATCAGGGCGGAACCTATCTCGAGAGTCTTCCCTCTGACTCTTCGAGATAGAAAAGTTTTCAAGGTCAAATTTTTTTTTTGTTTACATTCTGGACTTAGGATTTTTTCCTTGGAAGTTTGCATAGCAGAATTATTCCAAGTCCAGAACTTGCAGTATTTTTCGAAGTCCAGAATTTCTGGTATTTATTTTTCAAGTCCAAATAGTAAACTTTGGAAAAATCAGTCTAGAAGCTAGTTCATTTTGGACATGAACTAGCTTCTGGACTTTAATTTTTTTCCCATGTTTACTATTTGGACTTGAAAAAAATACCAGAAATTCTAGACTTTGAAAAATACTGAAAGTTCTGGACTTCGAAAAATTCTGCTTTCCTAAATAAAAAAAAATATTCACTATCAAAAAAAGTTTATTGAACCAATGTTACCATAATACAACATAACATTACAGAAATCAATCTTCATTTATGAAGAGAATCAAAATCATTAGATAAGAAATAGCCCACTGGAGTTACAGCAAATCAAGGCCTGTGAAAAATAAATTTATGAAACTTAAAACAATGGAAACATTTAAAAATAAATCTCAGTTAAATTCTGCACTGGAGTTGCTACCAGAGATGCATATACATTACACATCAAAATATTTTAAAACTGTTGAAATTTTGTTATGCTCGCACTTTCCAGGTACAATTGTTAGCTGCAAATTAAAAATAAATTAGTGTACACATACTTCACTAAAATACTTATCTTCCATTTGATAAATGGAGAACAGATTAAATATTGAACAAATATTTTAAGTTTCTATAACTTAACTATTAATTGTAATTTAAAGAACTCTCATTAAACATGTGGAATTGTTAAAGCTTATCTAGTTAGGATTTCTTAGAATTAGCAAAGCAATTAAATTTTACCACTTTGTAGCAAAAAATATCCATGCAAAAATGTTTGTCTATTAATAGTTCACAGACTAAAAAGCCATATCATACCTAACCTCTGCAAAAGCAAATAAACCTAATTTCCAGAATAACTACCTATAAAAATTTGAACTTTTTCTGCATTATAAAATTATCGGTTTCAATGAACTAATTTGTAAAGGAGTTTCAACAAACCATAATCTATGATAAATCAGAAAGTTGAGTATTAGGTGATTTTTAAAAGCTGCATAAAGTTGAAACAAAATTGAAGCAATAGGACTTCTATATTAATTAAAAACTTTTCCAATCAGTGGTCTCTTACTTCATTAATAACTATCAAAATTTAAAAGTAACCAAGCCATTCAGCAAACACCTCAGAATTAGTTAACTGTTCCTTTAAAGGAAAATTTGCAAATTCTAATACCTGAAAAAAATAGCTCCACTGCCTTTATTCCCAAATCACTACTTGAGCTGGAGACAAATTTGTAACTCCTCCATATTAATTGTACTTGGTAATATTTTGCCCTCCATCCAATCATAAAAACGTTCATCTTAAGCCTTAGAAAAACCTATCCAGCAAAAATTGCTTCACCTGTGCATCAAGCAATAATAACATAAGAACTATGAACTTCCTTTCGTGAATTAATCAATTTCCAAAAACGCCACTTCAAACTGATAAAATATCTTGTCAAGAAAAATCCCTATTTCCAGCTACATTGCAAATGTTTCCAAATCCAACAAGCATTCCCTAATATTCATATAAATTTAGCACAACACTCCCCTTATGTCCATGTATAACCTGATATCAGCTGAGAACCAATGTTCATTGAATTTTAATGTTATCATTTATAACCATAAACATTTAAATGCAGAGAGCATTGTAGAACATTTTTTTCAAGTTTCGGATAACTGTTGAAAGTTTGAAACCTGTTTTGAAATTTCTTCACATTATATTGGATAAATAAGTTTAATTAACAAATCACTCATAATATTTACAGTGTTTATTGAACTATATCAGATCACAATAGTTAAAGAAAGAAAGGAATAAAAAAACAGTCAAAATACATTATCTAATTAACACTGTTGAAAAAATGAGACAACTTGGCTCAATGAGAAGAATACTGAAAAACAAATATTTGAAACAAGCATTTGGAAACTATTTGAATAAACAAAGTTTGAAATTAATAAAAAGGGGAAAATGCAGCTACAATGAAAATTGAGAAAAATGATAATTTATGAGATATATTTAAAGAAAAAACCTACCAAAATACATAGTTAAGAAGAAAAGATAAAATATGAATTATGATCTACCAAAAAATTATTCTAAGTCTTCAAGGTCATTTGCTTCTTGGAGATTTCAGTTGAGTATTAACTTCAAGAAAAGTTTTCTTTAACTTGCTAGTGCATTTGACAAAAATATTCACATCATCTTTGCTAGAAATAATAGATCGAATACTTTTGTCACTTACCATAAAACAATTGATTAAAATATAATTTAGAAAATCACACGCAAAATCTAAAATGCAGTAGACAAAGCTACTGAAAGGACTCAATGAAAAGAAGCCTAAACATGCCATTTTTAACAAGAGAAGATATTTAACAGAAATTTTAACAAGCAATCATTTTCAGACTTCCCTTTCACAAACTAAGTTCACAGAATAAGGACATTTCTTCACTTGGACATCAATGCCATGATAAGCATGATCTGAGCTTTTTTAAAGAACTTCATAATGAATTTATGTTCTGAGACAGTAATAACTGAGAGCTTAAAAGTCAATAAAAATGAGATTTTAATAACAGTGGATCATATTGTACTACTGCAAAATATATCCCCGTGCACAAATTCACAATACCCACATGAAGAAAAATAAAGAGCTATCATATTAACATTTTTATTTGATCAAACAACAATTTCATTGTATGAACACCTAGCAATTATAAACGCAGACCTCTATATTAGCAAGTTTTTGTGATAATCTTAAACATGCCGGAGATCAAGAAAAGCAAAACTAACATTGAAATAAAAGATACTGGAATATTTAAACTCCTTCCTTTTGAAAATAAATGCGTTCTTGTTCAAAATATTCCATAAGCTAACCTTCAATGAACATAAACGACAAGTTCAATTATTAGAGTGATAAAAAAAGAAAACTTTTGAGAACCAGAAAAGCTTATAGGAATCATATGTTTGATATATGTTCCCATTATTCTGAAAAAATACTAACTTTTTCACCTTTTAAGCCACAAAAGAGCAAATTAACCTGTCAAAAATTAGGTTTAAACAGAAAAACGAAGATAAAACTAATAAATAATACCAAGATGCAGAAAAGCTTATAGGAATCATATGTTTGATATATGTTCCCATTATTCTGAAAAAATACTAACTTTTTCACCTTTTAAGCCACAAAAGAGCAAATTAACCTGTCAAAAATTAGGTTTAAACAGAAAAACGAAGATAAAACTAAAAAAAAAATTGAAAAAGCAAAATCATTTAATTTGAAAACAGCTTGAGTAAAATTGAAAACCAATTTATTTACCCTATCACTGCTTAAATTTAAGCATGGGAATAGATAACTAAAGTAAACTTAGATGCTGCATGAACATCCCATCCATTAACACCCTAACTCTATTGCAGAATTCTAATAAAATAATTTATGTCACTAAGACCTAAACCAATCTATTTAACCTAACATTATTCCACTGAAAATTTGAATCACTTAGATATTATAAAACCCTCATATATGCACCATCTTCTAGATTCATCCATGGCTTTTGCTATTAATATGTAAGTAATGGTAACAACAAATTTGAATCACTTTCCAATTTTAAACTAGACGGACATACTGATATAAAACAGATATTTGGAATGACATTCATTACGCTAATGACAAAATCTACTTCAGCAGTAAGATTTTATGAAGCAGTATTTGAGAAATCATTTCTATGCAAAGGAAATTATATGATAACAGACTAACTTCAAATTATTCGAACAACATGAAAGAAATATAACAAGATTATAGTTAATAGTAAGATAGTTAATCTCAGATGTATATGATGGAATTGTATGGTCATTAACTACAATCTTTAACTCTAAAATACCATTACGATACGTCCCTAAATAGAACATTTAGTTAAAATCCATATTATATGTACATTATAATACTGGGCCTAAGTATCTCAATGAAATTCAATTTACATATAAACTTCATTAGCAAAAAGTAGAGGAGTTTTAATATCTACTCTCAATTTACATGCCAAGGTCAAGGTATTATTTCCCTAATTTAAAGAATAAGTTTTCCACTTCACAAGACAATACCACAAAACTGAGAGAATTGCAGTAAAATTATTATTATTGACCTAGAAATTTATGAGACCACACACCGCTTAAGTGGTTTTGGGTATCAATGAGAAATTAGGATTGCATTAATGATGAAGTATGTACATTCACCAGCTATGGTTTATTTAGAATGAAATTTGGGCGAAATTAAATAACAATAAAAGTTCAGTAAAGAATGAAATTACAATTGGAGAGGAGGTCAGTTAGCCAAAAACAAAAGAATATGTACAACAGATGTAAAATGAAAATAAGTGGCTATGGTGAAGATTAATAATTCACTCTCCCAAAAAAATACAAAATTTCACATCAATACTTGTATTTTATGAATGGTAAAAAATTGGAGCCTTAGGAGGACAGAAGAGAAAGCCGCTGAAATTTCAAGAACTGATCAATTGACTAGTCCAAAGAACTCTTTTACACTATTTTCAGTACCAACTTTCGCATGAAAGGGTCAATAAATGATATAACACATTTACAATTCCTTAAAAAACTAATTTGAAATATTAAAGTAGAAGAAAAAATGAGAAGCAGGGGAAAATAAAAATCTTTTTGTTCTGATAATACTCACATAAACCTTGGATTAACCGGTGGACAATTATTTGCTCCTAAATGCAGCAGATAGGTCGTCAAACGGTGCTAATGCTGCACTTCCCATGTACATAACTCACTTCTCTTAGCTTAAAACCATCACAAATCCTCCCCCAATCAGCTCCTCACGTGGAAACAGCTTGAAAATTAATAATCACCATAAGCATGACAATCATGTTCAACAGTTGTTTACAAAATGCTCAAACATCAGCTATTATTTGAATTGCGTTTGAGATTTAATAGAGTCTAAGCTTAAACCCTGGCTCATCATTTAACGTATTATAAAGACATGTTAAATTTGATTATACCTATGATAAATATTCCACTAGTATCGATTGAAATCGTAGTAAAACTCTTTCTTGTAAGTGTTGCATTGAACAATAAAAACCGAATGATGCTTCCAAGAGCTACTATTACAAAACCAATTTGAATGATATGTTTAAAGAACCTATTACGAAAAATTGTTTAAATTTAAAAAATATCTGATATATTAACTGCTAAGTTCAAGTGAACAGAATAGGTAAATTAAAAATACCATTTCACTTCAACCAGTTGTAGGAAAGCCAAGGTAGATGTGCAAGTCTTTTAGAATTACATTGATTTAAATTGATCAAAACATAAAAAACTAACTTTTTAAGCAACATCAACTTAAGAGAAAAACTAACTTCCAAAACCTTTAATACCTAGAAAATTACTTCTTCCTAAAATGAAGGTATAACAAACGTAATACCAGGAGGGGATGGATGAGCTCAAGAATTGCAAGGACGGCAGTTACATTTCTGGGTAAATAAATACTCTCCGATGAGCTATGCGATAAACACTTGTGACACATCAGTCAAGAAAATTAATTCGAAATAAGAAGCTTCAGAGAGAAATTCAGTTAACGATGTAAATTGTCATAGGTACAATCAAGGATACTAAATCGGTCGAATGGAATTGGATGACACATTGAAGAAATTGCTTAGGTTCGTTAATCCAAGGTCAGGGATAAAAATATAATTTAAGATTCTTTAGGCGAATTCTACGCAAGACAAAGCATTGTTAATGCAATTGCGATAAAATATGCACGTGTAATAGCCATATTGGCAACATCTTACGCTAGCGATTCATAGGGAATTACATCGACTTAATTAATATCTATTCGATAACTAGGTCGTTATTCAAAAGATATTACAACACTTTTTAGATAGAAATGAACAAGTATACAACAAATAATGTAAAGGATGTTAATTGACAGAAGTGAAACATTCTTAGAGTAATTTCTTACATATTTCAGAAAATTTAACACCCAAAATAAAAAAACTTACCGCCAATTTCCACGTGTGATGAGCGAGACCACGACACCCCCGTTCATTACATCCCGCGCGGAACGTTGTGACCGGAAAGTGCTCTTGCGCATTTTTTGTGTGACAGAAGAATAGCGATAAACCAGCGTCATAGCGGGAAACACAAAGTTTATATAGTGAGGGTTAGAAGAGCAAATGATATTGTAGTGTGAGTGGCATATATTACCCATGTAATCGCTTGTTATTGGCAGTATGTTGTATCCCTCCTTTTTTATTCTTAACTTGGGTAAAAATATGATGAAATGAATTCCAATTACTCTTGATAAACCCAATCGACGAATTTGGAATTTATATTGATATTTGTGAAAAACTTAAATTTCTCTTTGCTGATTTGAATAATTTCAGAGTATATTTAATTAAAATGTTTTATATATTTCCAATGGTTGATGCCGTATCCTCTGCCCTCCAATGCCTACTATTGTGTTATTGAATGTATATAACTGGTTTTCATTGCGTTCTTAAGGCATTAAAGGTGGCCATATAAAGCCACAATTGTTAGCCAACCAGGGATGGTTTTAAAAGAAAAGAGACTCTAGACCAGAGATGGCAAATCTATGGCATGCTAGTCCAAAGTGGTATACTAGAGAATTCTTTTGGCATGTCAAACTCTGACTGTGTTATCCTTGTTATGTATTCTTCACTTAACCCTTTCGCTACTGTTGTCGTCTATAGATGATGGAGACTTTCCTCTGCAAGCAAACGAATGTCATGTATAGACAACGCAGCTACAAGCTTATTCTTCAAGAAGAAGTATAGCTTCCAGGTATATTTTTTGGCTCCTTTCTGGCTGTAATTGAGGGTTTCCTTACCTTTCTCTGGGCAACTGCATTGGTCTTAGGGGTAATGCGCAGCCCAATTAACAGCATGGGACACAGTTAAATAAATGTTATTGCAGTTGTTTTGCTAAAGAATGATTTGCTGCTCTTTCAGTCAATATATCCTTGGAGTGGAGAATCTCATATTTTGCTTGTAGTTTACAACTTTTAAACCAAATTTAATATTAATGTATTTGGAGAAAATAGTAGATACTACAATATCATTATGGTAGATTGCTAAATATGATAATATCAACAGTAGAGTTTCGATTAAAAGTTGTACCTTATCAGCGAAGCATGAGATTTTCATCACAAAACACATTGGCCATGTGTGCAACAAATGATTCTTTAGCAAAATAACTGCAACAATATTTAGTTTTGCTAAGCCCCATGCTGCATTAGGGGCCATAAACCTCCCAAGAG
Organism: Ladona fulva; assembly: GCA_000376725.2. Classification (NCBI taxonomy): domain Eukaryota; kingdom Metazoa; phylum Arthropoda; class Insecta; order Odonata; family Libellulidae; genus Ladona; species Ladona fulva. The sequence goes on from KZ308414.1 coordinate 84,174, forward strand.
CCCCACTGTGAAGGGCCAAAAAGGGTAACTAGCATCAGCAGAGGTTCAGGAGGGCTTCATATCTGAGAGATATTTTTTCTGCAAAAGCCTCGGAATATGGATATGACTCTATGAGAATACTGCCGCCATGAAAGGGTTAAAAATGAAGCCCCTAGAAAAAGATTATATTAATAATATAATAATGGATTATGTTCATTAGTATATAGTGATAATTAATGATTATTATTTACATCAGGTAATACATATTAATCCCATTGCTTATGTAACGTCATGTAATAATGTAGATAATTTCTGCATCTCACTTAATGGTTTGGCACTAGATTGGCAAGCAAGACCTTTGTATTCATCAATTATGGCTTTCTTTATGCAAAAGGTTCATCATCCCTGCCCTAGGCTATTTCACAAATGAAGCCTCTCCAAATTTCTCACCACAACAACTATAGAAAGATGTAAGAGTGTTTTAAATAAATTCAAGATAAAATAAGATTTTACCTTAGAATACCCAGCTAGCACAGACCTGCTTGTTGACCAGGGATGTCAACTCAGGTCTGTGCTAGCTGGACTAGTGTCTGGCTAGGTGTCAACAGGAATGTCGGTTCAAACTCTTTCACAAAACAACAGTTGTTTCCCTGTACTTCATGTAATGCTTACATAAATTTTGGGTCAACAAGCAGGTCTGTGCTAGCTGGGTATAGGACTGGTTGAAAAATGTATAAATGTTAAAATTAACATGGCTAAAAACTTTTGAAATACCAAACTTTCTAAACATTTTGTAAAATAACCACTATTTTTCATGAAAATGAATTGGAGAATTTACCACCATATTATTTTAAAAATTTTGAGATTAATCAGGTATTGTTCTAACTCTTTCACAACTATGTTTTTAAGCCATCTCACACACTGCTTTTGTCAGAGGCCACTGTATGGGAATCATTGGTTAATTATCCTCTACGGATTGCATCAATCTGAACTGGATCAAGTTATGTGAGTACATTCCTTAAACATCAAAAAATATTTCTGGATTATAGAGATGCAAATTATGGGAAAGGTTGCTCAGGATCTAAAGTACTTAATGATAGCATGAGTAAGAAAGGTCAATGACAGTGTCAGGTGTCATAAACCTTGACCCTTAGATTTTGAGGCCTTGTGTTTCAGTCAACCTGTCAAACCTATAGTTAAATATGTTGTTGTATAAATCAAGCCTAATTCAGTTAATATGAGGAATTCTGCAAATGCTACATCATTGCCATCTCTATCAACTTCAGCTTTCTATTAAAATGCATTGCTTTTTAAAAGATGACCTAATTTAAAATAAATCTCAGCTTCCAGATTCTATAAATTCAGTTCAAATTGCATACCATTTTGTTATGATGGAAAATGTAAGTCAAGGAAAAACATATGGTTCTTGGTCCAGTAAAAGACTAAATAAAGAAAGATCAGATGCATTCATCATTCCATTTTATGCATGTAAACCATACACCACTTTTTGGCTTTACAAAGCACTAAAAATATACATCCTCCAATATATTTGTATATTTATAGTATGTACATAACTATTTATATTTAATACATGGTAAAATGAAATCCAAATATTTACCATGTACAAGGGGAGAGCAAGTAGCTTTCTCAGCAGCATGGATCAAAGATACCTCGCTGTGGAAAACTTTTTCTTGCCAATAATCCTCATTAGATCTGAACGCATAGAATGGAGAAAACTCTCATTCCTTGAACATATATTTACAAGAATGTACCATATTTAAAACGACTCACAAAGGAGTATACAATAAGTACCATTATTGCTAGTAAGAGCATGACTTAGCTTTACATCAACAAACACAAATAAATAAAAATTCTCAGACAAACCTTGAAAATTTCTCTACTGAACATATAGATTTTGGATTTGGTAAATATGTATTACTATCAAGCAATAGATAGTTCAACTAAAGAATTAGAAATTACTGTCGCAATAAGTAATTAAGATGCACTTCCATGAAATAGAATTTGGCATTGGTGTAAATCAACATTACATATATTTTATAAACGTAATATTCATCATAAAACATAATGGGAGTAATTAAACTTCCATTTCTGAATCAACTATAAACATTTTCAAAATAGCTACTTTTTCAAATTAATATTACAAACATTTTTGAATAATTACACTGCCCCTATTCAAAGTAATATTTGAAATCATGCATTTTCTTTACTTATCCCTTGGTGATTTCAGTTTCAATCTATACATTAAACATTGAAGGATACATAGTATAAAGGGTTTGTTGATTTTGATATAATGATAGATAGAAGTCATACTATACTTGCTACAATTTGAGAAGAATTTTGAAATTTGTAGAAAAGAGGCGTAAATTGTCCAGATTAGTAAAGCCATTACAGACAAACTAACCATTATTGAGCATCCTTTTCAATGACGGTGTATATTCAGTACCACATCACCTTTTTTAGAAAGTTACACTCACATTACATGCATACATGGCTTCTTACATACATAATACTTACTCATTTTACATTAAAAACGATTGTCTAGACTGCGCTTGAGCCCATAGGGCTATGGGCTTAAGAGTTTTCTTATATTTTTACAAATCTATATGAATTGGTAATTGTGGTAAATTATAACATCATTAATTTTAGTAGGTACACATATACTATATTTTCACTTTCTCATTTACCAGAGATTCCATAAGAAAGTTTTATTCAACTTGTTATAATAGCTTACTCATTGAATAAAACAAAGTGAATGAGATTTATCATCACTGGCTAGGAAGCCATTTTGTGCACAATTACCTCTCAAAAGAGCAACATTTAAATTTTTTCCTTACATAGGATCCTATTATCATCCACTCTATCATTCCCTTACAATTTTACACCAAAAGCAAAACCTTACAATAGAAAAACTGTGCGTTTTGAAGATGTTCTCCACTCACATTTCAATAGATTCGATTGTCAACTAATGTACCATCCTGATTCCCAAAGTTTTGTATTCACATTTGATATTCTCTTGTTCATAGATGATGTACTTAATAACTGAATGCCATTTTTATGTAGAAAAAATAAATGTTACTCATTCAAAGCTCAGGATACATTATTAATTATCTATATGCAAATATTTTAGGCCGCTTCTCCCCATACACTCTCCAATTTTTCTTAAGAAATAAATGAAAACATTTACCTCTTTTACATTGCAGCATTGAAACTTTTCAAAATACTATCCTTTAAAATTGCATCAATACAACCAGTTTATACACTTTGGCCAATAAGTCAGTGTTTGTGTTTGGCACCTTTGATTACTTATGATCTGAATGTGAATATGTTAAAATAAAGATGATAAAATAAAAATTAACAACGAAGAAACTCCATACCATTTAGATGCTCATGGAGGTAAGATTCACATCATTTCTTACCATTATAATGTAAACTAAATGTAATAATGATGAACTAGATGCATAAGAATTGCTGGCTTGAGACAATAGATAGGCAACTTTTGATGTGAGTCTTACAATGGGACAGGCATACAAAATTAAATAAAACTTTAATTTTCAAAAAGTTTTTTTTTAACTGCAATATATTAATTGAGAAATTTTCCTTGTAATATTTTATTAAGCAAATATTTGTCATCAATTCTTTGTGGTACAAATCACATAATATTTTGAAAACCTTAAGTTGCCCAATTAAGTTGAAAATAATGCCACAATTTTTATTTCTACCAGCAATCATGCATTTTAATTCCACTAACAAGACAATCAGGGTTAGATGGACTGTAAATGTTTGTATAGGATGTAATGTGTGATGGTAAGCTTCATCTGATGGATAGTAATGTAGAAATATTTTGAGATGAAGATAATTTTTATGAAAACTTTGGTACTGGAAAATTTTGAAAATGCCATATTTATGAACAACTTAATTTAAAGTTTAGGGCAATGAAGAATCGAAATTAAATGATACCATACTTTTGTTTTAAGGGTTTCTCTTCACCTGTTTAGGAGATACAACTGTTCAAAATTCTGCCTAAAACACCCCTATCCCCTTTTGATAGCTATTTTACTGAGCAGATATCTTATCATAATCTCTGGTAGTGGAGCAGACAATGAGTCTCACCAGTTTATTTTTGGCTACTCAGCATGTGTAGCGATAGCTGGGTTGTATCTGACCATTGGGCTATTTTTTTCTTTCTATATTTATCATTTTTTTCTTTCATCTTTTATGAACCCATCTCATACCTCATTCAGTGGAGTTTTATCCAATTTCTAGAATGTTATCACATCTCCTTCATTAGAACATCACTACAAGATGATCTGTGCCTATAAACATGAATTTTTTAATCATAGCCTCGTTTGTTAAATCAGAGTACACCATGTGAAGGCTGTGGTTGACTTTGGATAGGAGTTTGCTATGTATTATGCATCCCTATCCCTTGTACTCCTAATTTAACTATCCTGAGCAAGCAAAGAACAAAAATCTACAATGATAATACATCATTGAAACTAACAATAAAAATAAAATAAAGATAAAATAAAAATACCCTTAATTTACCTAAATACTGTAACATATTAACTAAAGATTAATTATTTGCCATTTTTAATAAAAATAAATAAATAAATATTTCAATAAATAATCCAAGTAGCAAATAATTAATCTTTAGACAAGATGTTACAGTCTTAAGGTAGATTCAGGATATTTTGATTTTAACTTTTCATATTTTTACTGTCTGTTTCAATGAAGTATTAGCATCATAGTTTTCTGTTCTTTGTTTGAAGAGGATAGTTAGGTTAGGAGGAGTACAAGGGATAGTGATGCATAATATATAACCAACTCCAATCCAAAGTCAATCTCAGGCTTTACGTGGTGTACTTTGATTTATCAAATGTGGCTATTACAAAAAATTTTGTTTATGGAAACAAGTCACCTTATTGTGAAATTTTAATGAAGGAGATGAGATAACACTCTAGAAAATGGGTTAAACTCTATGTATAACGTATGAGATAGGTTCATAAGAGATTGAAGATTTTAGATTGAAAAAATGATAAATATAGAAAGGAAAAATTAGACCAATGGTCAGATGCAAACCAGCTAACATTAAACACACTGAGCAGCCAAAAATAAACTGTGGCGAGACTTGTTGCCTACTGTAAGAGCTGATGATAAGATATGCGCTCAGTAAATTAGTTATCAACAGAGGATGAGGATTTTTAGGCAGAAATTTTTAATAGTCATATATATCTCCTAAGCAGGTACAGAGGAACCCATAAAAAGTAAGGAATCATTTAATTTTGATTCTCTATTGCCCTAAAACAGTCTCTTTCCAAAGTTGCGAGGAAACCAAAGTATCACTCCTTGTAAGTAACTTCAAACATACTATACACCTGCTTTCTCTAAATGATAGCCATGGCTATGACTTATATCAATTATAAAGAGCATTTGCATTTACCAGATATGCATAATGATTATGATTTCCAAACTTGCTTTTAAAAGGAGTGAATTTTTGAAAACGTTCTCAGGGTGTTTGTGAGAGAACTTATTCTCAAGTTAATCAAGTAAATAAACATAAGGAATTTTAATGATAATCCTCAAATCTAACCGAATGTTTCATAAAGGCTTTATCTAACATAATCGATATCAGAATTATTTACTAGCAAGTTTCTTCCAAAATTTAATAATACAAGGTGAATGTCATTTTCCTTTTGTGAAAGCCAATGATTCTGATGGATTAGGCAAGGGATAGTATTTTAAGAAAAGAATACCTTATGAGTTAATATCAGTCCTTATGACTAAAAATGAAAGTTGAACTGATATAAATGAATCAATGTGCAGTAATAATCTGATTCTTTCTCATTACCTCATGAAATGAATTTTGTTATCGCTGATAACACAGTTAATTTCTCTCTCATATTTCTTGATGGAAAGGTAAAAAAGATATTGAAGGAAAGATACCAGACTGTTAATGGATATTAAGGCAATGAAAAAATATTCAAATAAAAAGTGACTGAAGACTATTATGGATGAATCTCAAATGAAATGGCATGAAAACAATTTAATTTAAATTTTCTTCTTTGGTAGAACAAAATATGCTGAAATTTATCTACTGGCAAAAATCTGCAATACACAAGACTGCAAAATCATTCTATTGAAAGTGAATGCAATTTCAAGAAGAGTATCAGATATCACATTTCAAATGGAATTTGAATGGATAATAGTAAAATTGAATGACTTTCCTTATCCCGCTGTAGATGCTTATTATTTTTTGATCTTGCAATTTCATTATTCTGCTAAAATTTGTATGCAAAGTAGGAAATAATGGAAGCTGAATTCCTTTAATTTAAATGCATAATAAAAAAGTATTGGAAGATATGAATGACCATATATATATATGAATATGACATGTATTGGAATGTAGCTTTGGTGACCACATTTTCTTTATGAAAATGAATGATGCACCAGCTAGTAAAAATGGGGGATGTCAAAGAAAATATCATATACTTGTTAAAGTGCAGATCTTTTTAAGTGACTTAAATGTTAACATGACATGAAATATTTTAATGGCAGAGCATTTTCAATCCAAAAACAGATTTGGGACTGAAAATTATTCATTTTACCCTCAGAACTCCTTGAGATATCTGTGAGAGCCAAATATTGGTGACAATAAACTAAGGAACAAAATATGAAGAGTATTTTAATGTACAGAACAGTAATTTGAAAGGGAGGACTGTTCTTTAGATGAAATATGTACATATAAATCCATTTTACAGAAGAAAAGAGGTAATCCAAAATGATTAGTAGCTCTGAACATTTCTGACATATTAATATTTGAATATTAATAGGGCATATATAATAAAATATTTTAAAAACGAAAAGAGTTTAATGTTTAGTACATAATTTTAATCAGATCTCTGAAGATCTATGGGAACTCTATTTGTTATGCCTTCGAAATCTAATTCAAAATTTCTTTTCATGCCTGCTACAAGGGTTGAATTATCTTCTGTGCCTTTCAGAAGCTAGAACACAGCTTGTGCTCAAATCTTACCAAAATGAAAACTCACCGAAATTCAATCTAGAATTATCAAGTAATAAACATCAATTTGAATATTCATGTTACATTTTATCGGGCAATGTATGCTTTTTTGTGCTATTCTGTTGTAAAGAAAAGTGTGGATAATGACATAGAATAGAATTTTGGAAATATGATTGGGTGTAAGTCCATGTAACATTAAGTAAATATGGTCATTAATTATTAATAAAACTCTTTAACTCAAGATGTATCTCATGAGACATAATGGCCTATATCCATGATTCAAAAGCATAGCTTGTCACCAATCTCACCTTTCAATTAGCCCCACACAAGCACAACACATCTTCCTCTGCTCAAATCATAGTTTCTGACACATCCGGGGAGAGGATTTTTTCTGTGTGGGGCAAAGGCCTATCTCAGCCCTTCACATCTGCTGATTCATGAAGGTTGGTGCTTTCGTGATGAGGAGTTGTCAAGGAATTGGAGTTCGACGTCGCTGCTGGAGCACTGCCTGTTGACTGGGTCCTCTCCATGCACGCTGCCCTCCCATGACCTCTTATTCCAGGCATCACCAAGAGAGATTCGACTGAGGTTGAGCCGGCATATGTTGCGGATGCTGAGGCCGACTGTGGGGTATCTCGTAACCTATTGTGACCACACCAATAAGAAGATAGGAAACTAAAAAGGTCAGGGACTAGCTTGTCCTCTGAACCATAAAATACTCAGAATTAATAAGAGTTACTTCAGTAAATCAATCTAGTTTTAATACACAAACATCTTACTATAATGCACATCAAACTTTGAACGCAAGGCTTTTATCATACTTTATCTTGGTGAATCAACTTTCATACTAAGTTTTTGGATGTAGTTTTTACCAAATGTGATTATGTTTTCATGAACTTCTTCATTAGTTTGAAAATTGAAGGACTATGCACATTATCTTGGTATTAGCTTTATTCTGAAAATTCACCATGGTATTTTAGTCACACATTTCAAGGGTTGTTAACTGAATGTGGATCTACAGTAATGCACAAAAACAAAGCAAAGAAGCAAAATCAAAACAAACAATGAATGTAATATGCAAAAATTTCTGCAAAAAATGATTCTTATGTATGTGTTCGCCATGAAATAAGTAAAGATCAAAACATGCAAGAAATGCACGAGTAGTCATTTGTAATATGCAAGCGGAAATAGTTGAAATGGTAAGCAAAATTGGAATATGAATATAAATGGTAATGGGACAGCTCTATTTTACAGGGAGAAGAGTATACTGAATACAATGATGAAATGCATAGTTTTGAAGATGTTTTTCTCTCATGCACAGTCATTCCATATATGTTTAAAATGTTTGAAAGGGAAGTTTATTTTATAAAACTACTGCATCATTAATATCAGTTTCCTTTGAAAGTTTTCATTTTTCTAGTTAAGCTCTGTAAAATTTGATATCAGTTTTAAAATATAAGTTTAATCACATGTTAGCAATATTAAAATGAACAGCTGCTCAAATATGATGCTTTAAGGATATGATGTAGGACAAGGCAAAGGATAAATTATAAAGAAAAAAAGGAATAATGATTATTTTCCTTGAATCATTAAATATATGTTTTTATCTTTTTGTTATTAGTATTCCTGGTAAAGTTCATGTGAACTTTCTTTTCCTCTGCAACATCAGTTTAAATTTCCTCTGAGTCATGGTTTTGTGACCAACATACCATAATTTGCTAATTTATGTCAACTGATTGTTTATATTATGCATTATATAAGTATGGTAGATAAAAGAGGGTTTAAATTTTTACAAACTTTTTAAAGAACCTGACTATTGATGAATGTCAGGAATAATAAATAATATAATTGAAAATTAATAATAATAAATAATAATCCTCTCATAAGCATGATAAATAATTTTCTTTTGTAATTTTTATAAAACAATTTCTCTCTTGCAGAGATGTTAACTTCTGTGGCACACATGGTTTGCAACTATTTTTGTGAGATGTAGGCATCAAACACTACTATGATATGTTTACCAGCTGATATAGGTTGTTGGGCTAACTCACCTTAAGGAATAGTCATTTTATCAATAATCACCAAGATTTAAAAACTCAAGTAATTATAGAATCCACCATATTTAACAGGTATTGAGTTATTGGAATGTGTAATCAACTTTTATCTCAATAATTGACCAAAAACCTTACATAATACAAGTAAAAAGATTCAATGGATTAAGGAGTAACACATGTCATTCAATTAAGATTGATATTCTTAAACATACAGTCATTGAATTGCAGGCATAAAAACTCCAAAAATTATTAAAGAATGGTCAAAGAATATTATTGAAATCCAGAAATTAGTAAGAAATTTTGATTAAAGGATGAAAACCAAACAGAAATATAATTATATACAATGCATGATCAATGAAATGCCTCTGTTAGAATTCCATTCACATTAAAATATTACTATAGTTGGCAGTAGAAAATAATAAAATAACATTTCCTTTGACATAAGCACAATGGCAGTTAAATGATTTAGCATGATTTCAGAAGAAAGGATTTTTTAACAGTTTATTTACATATTCATATTGTGCAGAATTAGATAGAAAATATATAGATATTAAAGTGCTCTCAGAAGATAAATGCAAAAAAATTATTCCATTCTTGAGGTTGCTGAACAAGTTATTCTACATTGTTGTTTTTCATTTCCATCTGAGTGAAATGAAAATAATAAGGAATCTTAATTTATTACAATACCTGAGAGCCATACAATTGATGGAGAAAGTTAGAAATAGTTGGACTTCAGAATTTAAAATTTTACACTAATGAGTCAATGAGTCATAAAGTGATTATCTGGTCTAATTACCAAAATATCATTAATACATTTCAATTGAATACTAATTTTTAGAGTATCAACAAACATTAATTACAAGACATGACTTTAAGTATTAAATATTGCTTCTGTTGAAAAACTTGATTGATTGGTTAAAGTTTAACTTTTGTTCAGATAATAGTAAAGAATGAATTATGAAACAGCCGTTTAGAGTAAATATAAATTAAATGCAATTCCTCTAGGGGAATTATTTATTGGCTTTATAAATAATTTTAATATATCTGTAACATACTTATAATTGGTAATTATGGATCATTAAAATAAATCACCCTTGAAATCATGCTGAAACATAGAATTTGAGTTTCTTCACTTGCTGATTTCAGATTTACCACTGGACAGTATAAAATTGAACTTTGTGTTATTTATAGCAAAAAAGTCAGTTTTTGCCACAAAAATATGATTATTATGGAAAGATTAGAAAAACTTCACAGGATTCTGTGTGTTATAGAAAAAGACTGTGACATTTCTCTGAGAACAAGTGAGACTATTCTCCTAGAGTCCTGTCTCTCTTGTACCTGAAGAAGCAAATAGCAGCATCAGCAAAACATTATAGCCTCTTTCTACAAGGCTGCAAATACAGAAAGGATTTTATCTATCAATGTAACCAGTATACATTGAAGGCTTAAGATATATTACTATTATTATTTGAAAAATGTGACCACTATAATGTTTAAACAAATATGAATGGAAATTCAAAGGGAAAATTTTCAGTGTAATATCCCAACAATCAAGGTGCCTTTTATTAACTTGAAGATGCACTACTCATGAAAAGTTATTTCTTGAAATGATAATCAGAATATAACCCTAACTGAGACAATCCTAGCCAAGCTTTATGTCTTAAGAGGTCACTTTATACCACAAACATTTTTACTTCTAATATATATTTTTCAAGATAATTATTTAATATAATTATTACATACTAAATTAAAACTCAAATTAGAACCTTCAATGTTGGGGCATTAAACTGAAAATTTGTAAAAAATAGACGAATTTGTAGAAAATAGACGAATGAATCTTCCTCAGTGATACTCTAATAATAATTAAGATTAAGAAATTAACAATGTGAAATTATGAACAAAATACTAAGAAAGAGGCATTGTTAATTACAGTTTACACATTAATGGGAATAGTTTAGTTTACTGCCAGGTCTTTACATTAGATTTATATGTAGTTATAGAAATTTATATTTACAAAATATTAATTTGGAAATATTCATCAGAAGTTTTTCTGGAACATGTAGCAGACATCATGCAAAAGTGTGCAGGTTACTTACATCTATATAATATTATTGAGTTTTATAACTTTCATGAATCAAATGCTGATGTAGGTAGATTCCGAAATTATAATGTTGCAGACAGATTTAGCACAAAAGCTTTTTTTCTATTTTCTGTGCAATAGAAAGTCTGGAAGAGTGAGTTTAAAACTTACACTATGCATATAACCCTTGTTCTTGAAGGAAAACTTTTAAAACTGAAGCATCTTTTAAAAATTACTTACAATTTGCTTTCATCAAAAAATTTCATAATCAAACATTTCATTTTTTCAAGAGAATATTTGTTAAGTTTCTTACTACCAATCAGTAATATTAAAAATCATTCAGATTCATTCCATTTATTTTCCTTATAAATGATTTGAAAATTTTCATAGAAGCTAGCATTAATTAACTCAAATATAGGTTTTGGATATTATTATGAAGATATCAAGACTGGCAATAGCATTGAATAATGTACCAAAAAAGAAAATATAAGGTTATATCAGAAATACATTTCAGAGTGAAAATGATTTATAATGAAAATCAAGAGAAAAAAATGATTCTTGATAATTAACAATACTGCACTCTATGAATGCATTCCATTAATGGAATCAATTAGAATGGTTCATAAAAGTGAATTTCTCAAAAATTTTGATATTAAATATTTATAACCCTCTATATTAAAATGATTCCTTCAAGAAAATTAAGGTTAAAATGCATAGAAGTACTAAAAAATATCAAAATTCAGTTACCTTTATGTTGTTCAACCTTCTGCACTTCAATATGCACCTAGCTAACTCTGATTAAATTAATTTACATGACTACTTGCAAGGTAAATATTGAACATAAATTATGGTATAATTTCTAAACAAAGTAACAGCTATTTCCAGGACAGACCAAACAATGAGGCTTAAGTTTAAAACATATAACTTATGTTTATTACTGACGACCTTTAGTTACATGTTTGAAACCTTAGTATTTATTTATTCAAGGTAAATATGTTAATATCAGTACATTTTAGGGAACCATTAATCTAATTTAAACCTCACTGAGTATTTCAAAATGATATTATAACAAAATTGTTTCTATTATAGATATAATTATCTCGAATAATAAAACTACACGATTTGAATTTTTTTTGTTAACTTAAATAAATTGAGGCCAAAGACAAATAAATTACACAGATAAATGTAGATTCAAATATATACAACTATCTAATTAATTTTATACCTGAGAAAATAAAACTTGGCAATCGATACTTCTAGCCAATCAGAATGCTTTTAGAATTATTTTGTATTTTTTGGATTTAATCTCCTATCATTCTTAGCCAGGATCACAATCCAGACCAGAGCAATTGATGAGATTTCTTGGAAATGAGAGATTCTAACATAAATTTTGATATTTTTCAACAGATATTCCCATATTTTGATGATACTGAAGTTTTATCTTATCCAAGAATATTAATTATTAGTCCATATGTGACTAAGAATCCTAGAGGGTAGGTACTAAAGAGTACAGCTGCAAGTTCACAATTTGATCCTAATATTTCAATGAAGTTAGACTATACAATTATCGATCCTCATCTCTATTATAGAATTAGTGCAGGAGGCTGGAAAGAATAGCTTATAATCCAAGCACCCACCTGTAGGGAGCATGCGCATTCTGTGCAAATAGAGGCAGCCTGTGAGATGTAGGAGGTGTTGGGGGAGGAAGAGTGGGAGGCGAAGATGAGCCAATAGAATGCACCTCTTCAATGCGCTCCAGTTCGCTTGCTATTGCTGCTGCACCAGCTGAATTCTGCTTAAACAGTCTTCCCCGCTCTGGAGCATTAGAGGGCGCAGTGTCATCTCCTCTGTCTAGGCTGAACTGTCTCTTCAGCAGTCGGCAACCTGCTCCCTGATTTCCTGAGCGCAGGAGAAGCATTGCAGATGCGGCTGCAGCATTGGTGTGACTAGAGGATCCTTCTCCAGGAGGTAGGCATCGATAATGATTGTAAGGGAGACTTAGATCACCATCCATCAGGCGTGATGCTGCAGTTGCTGCTCTAGGTTTGGTAAATGGAGCACCACCAAGGGCACCACCATCTAATGAAGATGTTGTAGGAGGTGGACTTGATTGTTTACTGCTTAATTTTGCAGTATTTTCACTGTCTTCTTCATGGGAGGAATTAACATGAACTATTTCTTCTTCTGGGTTTGGCACTATCACTTTCTCATGCCTATTGGAATATGTTGTAGAGAAATGAACTTGGTTATACTCCTAGTAGAAACATAAGTATGAATGAATGAAATACTCTCTCTTTGAAAAAGATTCCATAATTGCTGGTAAATTTCTTTATATAAATCCACATGTTCCATCAAGGAATCAAAGAAAAGAAATATAAATTTAATGTGGATTACTATAAATCATGATTTCAAGGAAAAATAAACAAGAGTAGGTCAAAAAGTAAGGCAACAAGAGCTCTCAGAGAGACAGATAATTCTATAGCCTCATGAACTGATACAAATTACAAGGCACTAGCACACACTACTTTTCAGCATAGTTACTCTGCTTGTTCTAACAGTTGTTCCACTGGTAGACCAAGACTTACTAGTATTGGAGAAATTGGGGTCAATACTGTAAAGGATCATCTGAATGATATTCTGAACCTCCTCATCAGTGCTGAATTTTCTACCAATGTAGTGCCTTGTCAATGGCCTGAAAAGATGGAGGTCACTGAGAGCAAGTGTGAGCTATAAGGAGGATGGTCAAGACAATGCTCATCTAAACATAGCCAATGCCACCTGTGATTTGGTGTGGCGCTTTGGGTGGGATGTAATTGAGGTTAGTAGGCAATTTGGAGGTAATGAGCAAGTTCTGAATGTCATCCAGATTCCCAGTCTTGACCCTGACGTCCTCATTGTTGGCTTCAATGCCTTAGTCTAGTGGTGGAAAACGTGTTAGAACAAGTAGGGTTAATACATTGAGAAGTAGTGTGTTATATTTGAAGTTACAATTTGTATCAGTCCATGAGGCTGCAAGATGAATCATGCCAGTGAGAACTCTTGTTAACTTACTTTTTGATTTGCCCTTGTAGATATTACCAAATAGAGCAACATAACACTAAGACTTAGTTAAAACATAATATTGTGTTTATATTTGAAGTTATAATTTGTATCAGTCCATGAGGCTGCAAGATGAATCATGCCAGTGAGAACTCTCGTTAACTTACTTTTTGATTTGCCCTTGTAGATATTACCAAATAGAGCAACATAACACTAAGACTTAGTTAAAACATAATATTGTGTTTATATTTGAAGTTATAATTTGTATCAGTCCATGAGGCTGCAAGATGAATCATGCCAGTGAGAACTCTCGTTAACTTACTTTTTGATTTGCCCTTGTAGATATTACCAAATAGAGCAACATAACACTAAGACTTAGTTAAAACATAATATTGTGTTTATATTTGAAGTTATAATTTGTATCAGTCCATGAGGCTGCAAGATGAATCATGCCAGTGAGAACTCTCGTTAACTTACTTTTTGATTTGCCCTTGTAGATATTACCAAATAGAGCAACATAACACTAAGACTTAGTTAAAACATAATATTGTGTTTATAATATCACTATATTCTCAAAAACCAAACCTCAATTATGCAAATGTTGACACACTCAATTCTGATTCATTTCCTTAAGCAATCATTCTTAAGCACATAATTTGAGATGGTCGGAATCAAAAGAGTGAAATCTTGACATAATATCCATTGGAATGAATAGAGAGTGGTTTGATGGTTCGAACATTGTTCTCAGGGTGTTGAGTTCTTGGAAATTAAATTTGCAGTCTTTGATGCATTTAAACCAAGAATAAAGTCTGTAAATGTACACTTAATCCTGGTGAACTGTGAGTTAGGTTTTGTGCACCCAATACTTTAAAGATAATGACTGAGTCAATCATCAAAACTTAGGCCACAATTTATTTTTGTGATGATTTCACAAAATTCCCAGGAAAATACTAAATCCTTCAATGCCACATCATTAAAACCGAGACAATTTTTAAGCCTACTGAAGGAATTTTGAGCCATTCATAAAATATTCATACTTTGAAATTCTTTCTTGAATATCGGATTTGATATATTTATTTTTGCATGTATATATACTTTTTGTGGAATTAATATGAAAAATGGTATAGACTGTGACAGTGACTCCAATTATGCCAAATATGTAGAGCCAAGTTCTTTCATCAATTTTAACTTTAATCTAAATTTGTCCTTTGCATAATATAAATGTAAGTTATTTAGGATTACACGGTAACACATCACAATAGTGTAAACCTTGATTTTATAAATAAATAAATTATTGCATGAATCACATGCAATATATTAAAATATATCAGCTATTAGCTAATGCAATATTAAGAATAATTAAGTTCCATATTTTTGCATAGAATTCTATTGACTAACCCAATCGCTGGAGATTCTGGAGGAGTTGGAAGTGGCTTATCAAAGCCTTCTTTTCCCAGAAGCCAGTATGTTGGCATTTGCCCCTTCCCTTTTACATCCGTTTCACCTCTGTACTCAATGCGGTAACCTCCAACTTCATCCAATTTCAATTTTGTTGCTTCAGATAAATGAATTCTCCAAGGGGCACCTGTTTAAATAGAATAGATGTGGAAGGAATCACTTTCAAGTATTTGAAATCCATTCAATTTTATTCCAAATTATACCTTCCTCCAACCTCATTGCCTCTACATCTATTGCATCAATTGTACCAACAAGCAGTTTTATTCTGTGCACTTTTTTCAAGTTATCTCTGAGAAATTTGAGACAATGAAGGGTCATTATCCATTCACTGAATGTTTGCAGGTTAGGGTGAAAAAGATTATGTCATCTTCTCTCTTTGTAAAGGAAGCCAATTGGGAATAGGACAAAGGATTGTCTCCCTTTATCGAGGGTGTGCATTTCCTAAAGTAGAAATTTGCTCTGTTGCAACATTAGCATAGAAATATAAAGTTGTCCAAAATCATTTAAATTTTTTTCAGTATCGAGTGAAAGTAATGCCAGAAATAACAGTGTGATTTATTTTAGATTAATTAATAACATAATCACAGAAAAGACAAAAATACTACAATACTCAATTGTAAGCTTGGTAAAAATAACAGCTTCATCATAAAAATAACCAAACAAACAACAAAGATAGGCTCTCTCTTTGAACAAAAAGCTGACAAAAATACATTGAGAAGGTCTCTATCGTACAAAGCATCCCATCTCCAGCAAAATGATTGCGGGCCATGTCCTATAATGTAAATGGAGCACCACCAAGGGCACCACCATCTAGTGAAGATGTTGTAGGAGGTGGACTTGATTGTTTACTGCTTAATTTTGCAGTATTTTCACTGTCTTCTTCATGGGAGGAATTAACATGAACTATTTCTTCTTCTGGGTTTGGCACTATCACTTTCTCATGCCTATTGGAATATGTTGTAGAGAAATGAACTTGGTTATACTCCTAGTAGAAACATAAGTATGAATGAATGAAATACTCTCTCTTTGAAAAAGATTCCATAATTGCTGGTAAATTTCTTTATATAAATCCACATGTTCCATCAAGGAATCAAAGAAAAGAAATATAAATTTAATGTGGATTACTATAAATCATGATTTCAAGGAAAAATAAACAAGAGTAGGTCAAAAAGTAAGGCAACAAGAGCTCTCAGAGAGACAGATAATTCTATAGCCTCATGAACTGATACAAATTACAAGGCACTAGCACACACTACTTTTCAGCATAGTTACTCTGCTTGTTCTAACAGTTGTTCCACTGGTAGACCAAGACTTACTAGTATTGGAGAAATTGGGGTCAATACTGTAAAGGATCATCTGAATGATATTCTGAACCTCCTCATCAGTGCTGAATTTTCTACCAATGTAGTGCCTTGTCAATGGCCTGAAAAGATGGAGGTCACTGAGAGCAAGTGTGAGCTATAAGGAGGATGGTCAAGACAATGCTCATCTAAACATAGCCAATGCCACCTGTGATTTGGTGTGGCGCTTTGGGTGGGATGTAATTGAGGTTAGTAGGCAATTTGGAGGTAATGAGCAAGTTCTGAATGTCATCCAGATTCCCAGTCTTGACCCTGACGTCCTCATTGTTGGCTTCAATGCCTTAGTCTAGTGGTGGAAAACGTGTTAGAACAAGTAGGGTTAATACATTGAGAAGTAGTGTGTTATATTTGAAGTTACAATTTGTATCAGTCCATGAGGCTGCAAGATGAATCATGCCANTTTATATAATTTTCCTAAGATTAGTGATTTTTAAAGTTAAAGTTAACTTATCTCAAAATGTGGATAAAACAATGCATTAATGGTAAATAATTGAAAGTATTATAGAAATTGACATCCAAAGTATTGCCTACTAATGCATAATCATTTATTATTTATTTATAATTCATGAAAAAACCCTCTTTTACATCCGTCACATAAATTTTTACAGAATTTTATGTCTATGCATATGTATACATGTTCACATGCCATTAAGAGTTACTATAATAAATTTGGCACATAGACATAGAAAGAAAAGAAAATTGAAATATCTTATCAACATTGTCAATTATCAGAAAATTAAATATCAATAAACATAATAATAGCAATAAAGAAATAAATAAAGAACATAACAAAACTATATAATAAACTATAAGTATTTCAGAGACTTTAGCTGTGGTTCTTTGGATTTAATTCATTTAACATTGGTATCAAGTATATCTATGGAATTATGAGAGAAAACTGTATTGCCAAAACATTGAATTCTAGTCGATGGTGAATGATGCATAATTAATGGATGGGCATCCATTACAAATTGTGACCATATTTGGAGGAATATGAAGATACATGGAAATGAGTATTAGAAAGGACAGCCAAACATCTGACATCACCACTTGTGTGAAACAAGAGGCTCTAAATCTGTAGATAGTGAGAACTTTGTAGTAGTAAAAGTAATGGCAGATAGTGTTTAAGTTACTTTTTACCATGAAAACTCTTTCTGAGTAATTTCTTTGATAGGATTGATAATTGCCACAATTATACAACTGTGATAAATAAATAATGTATATAATAATAACAATATATGACTGTAACTTATAAGCTGGAAATGAATTTAGCATAGAAATGAAGCTCACGTTTTAAAACCAAGCTGAATTATTTGTTTCTCTACCACAGAAAGCCATCTAAGGATGAGCATGATTTTACCAGTGCTTTTATCAATTCATTAATTCGAGATTAAGGTTTTTATCAGTATTAAAAATATGGCAGAATTCTTTTTTGTTATTATTTTCTATTTTCTGAATTTTTGAAATGTAGATGTTTAGCTGGTATTCATTCTTATAACTTTGTAATGCATCCTCATTTCTTTTAAAATATTTGATAATTCAGAGATGTATTAATCAGAATATCAAAATTTATCTTACCAGTTGATTCCATTCTGGATGCTGTATTTACTGTATCTCCAAAGAGGCAATACCTGGGCATGGTAAGACCAACAACTCCTGCACAGCATGGACCTGTGAGAAATATATAGGAAATATATCAAATGTATCAAGTATTGAGCATTTTTATAATAAGAGATATCAAATGATTATGATTTAAGAGTGAATAACACTTACATGCTTTATTTAGGTAAGCTGTAAGTCTAGTTACCTGTGTGTAGACCAATTCTCAATTTCAAAGGTGTTAGAGGTAAATGTTGAATGCGAAACCTTCCACTTTGATGTAAAAGATGGAGAGCCATTGTTGCTATTTGATCTGCATGATCTGGTATTCTTACTGGAAGGCCACCCACTACCATGTAGGCATCTCCTATTGTCTCCACCTTTGAAGGGGAAGATTATGAATCCCTGAGTTAGTCATAAAACTACAAAAAGGAAATGCAGTTCTGCTTTTATTACTATCAAAAATCTTATTGTATATCATCAAAAAATTGGATGCAAATCTCTAGAGCCCAGAATATCTTTAGACAAAATTATTTTTAAAAATTTAATGAAAATGATGGGGAAGTACCAAATATTATCATCATTGCAGAAACTCTGGCACTGAGATTATCTAATTTAAATAATGTAAATTTTTCTGAGATTTTATGGTCAAATAAATACTTCAATAAATATTTAGATGGAAATAATGAGATATTTGGAGATAAATATTTCATTACTATATCTATTATTTAGGAAGAAAACCCATCTAATGTGTCAGTGGAAAGTGGCTTATGGAAAGGGATTCAGGATGTAGAGATATGATCATTATATTGGGAACCTCAGAAAGAGTTGAGAGAGCCAGGTTAGCTGTCCATTTGTATTGTCATAGGAAAATTTGTGAAGAAGAGACTTGGGTTAAAAATATTTTATGGTGATGTAATCATGTTTTGATCATTCAGGTAACAACTTTCACCCCAATGAGTGATTGACATGGGATGAAAAGTATATGATTAACTTCGTGAATCTTTTTTTGCTTGTCTCTATATAAAGAATAGATGCAGATAGAATTACATGTTCCATGTTGACTGATTAATGAGATTATCACAGCATATAATTTACTTATTTTCCTTACTCTTTTCATTTAAAATATTTTTCACCTGGTGGCCTGGTGTACCTATTACAATTAATATGTGACTTGATGAGAATCTAAATTCATCATATTTGCTTGAGAGTTACTGAAAGTGCGGATGAATGTACAATTTAATAAATCAAGACAAGTAATAATTTGCAATTGATTAAAGAAGCATTAAACATTTAGTTAGTATGCCAACTTACTTTGTAAACATTGAAGGCATTGATGGTAGCATCAAAACAAGTGTACAGATCATTCAGTAGATCCACAACTTGGAATGGAGTTGAATGTGCAGAGATGGCTGTAAATCCAACAATATCCGAAAAATAAATAGTTACTTCCTGAAATTCCTCTGGATCCACTGGTTTTCCTAGTTTCAGTTTTTCTGCTACGGAACTGAAAATGAAAGGACAATGCTGTAGATTACATAAAGAAAACTTTTACTATTCTGAGTGAAATTAGCAAGCCTTCACATACCTAGGCAGCATTCTGTTCAGTAGCTGTTCAGTCTTCTTTTTCTCTATGTCCAGTTGTTCGGTTCTCTCACGAATCAGCTCCTCTAAATTATTTGAATATTTTTCTAGCATTTGGAACATGGTATCTACAAAATTAACTTTCCTGAGAACAAAAATATTTAAGAATTTTAATGTTTCCCAGAAAATCAAAGGTTTTTAAATGTAGAAAAGGCATAAATTACCATTAAAATTAATTAAAAATATTATAAATAATAAAGCTGATAAATATGACTTTTTTATTATTTTAAAATAAGTAAATTCATATTTTTTTATTTGCCACATACCACTACTGAATGGTGAACAAAAGCTATTAATTGATTATGATCAAGTCAATCATTGACTTGTTTCCCAAAATGAAGGTAAAGTTAATTCAAATTGGTAGCCACTCATATTTATGTTTTTCAGTTTTATAGGAAAACAAACTCCATAACATTGGGTATGTATAATTGTTACAGATAGATGAAAGAGAAGAAAATAGAGATACTTGGACTGAGTAAGACAAAGTGGCTGGGTGGAGGAGAAAAGACTGGGATATCAGCTGATATGGAGTGGAGGGGGAGAAATAAAGAATAGAAAGGCTGTGATTATCAGCAAATGAATGTGATAAATTGTAGTTCATGTGGTGAGAGTAAATAATTGCATATATAAGTTGAATTTGAGATAAGGGGATAAGTTGCAGAACATCCTGCAGCTATATGTATGGCAAATAGGATATAAAGAAAAAATATTTAAAACTTTGTTGATACTTAAGAGTAACAGATTGACAATGGACCTGTAATGATCATGGAAGAAATTTGGTAGAGCTCATAGAATTGTCATGTGCAAAATGAGAGTTGGAGCAATAAAATTGGGAAGAAGCTGGGAGTGGAATGAAGACCTAATGGCAGTGTTCATTGGCAAAGAGAAAGCATACCAAGAAAAATAATTTTGATGGTATTACAAAAGAATAAAATAGAAGAGAAAGTAATCTGCATGGTTAAATCTATGCACAGGAATTGTGAGCGGTGTTAAACTGGAATGAGAAGATCTAACTGGTTTTCTGCTAAATTGGGAATGTAGCAGGGACTGTCTGTAGCAGTTTTCTCTCAATTATTAAATATACTGGTGGTGGATGAGATTTTTAAAGACGTTACAGGAAAAGTAGGTGATGATATGAATGCTGCCATGTTTGCAAATGACCTAGTGTCATGGGGAATGATGATAAAGAATTACAGTTTCAAATTAACATCTGGAATAAATAGATTAAGAAATTTGGAATTATATGGATAGATAAAGGAAACAGCATGGACATTGGTGGTGTAATAAGATTATGGGAAAGAAAAAAGTTGGATTGTGGTCAGCAGCTGGAGGCTGTGAGAAATTTCTCATCTGATCTAGTGATAGGAATTCTAAGTGTTGAATCTCCAAACTTATGATTAAAACAGAGGTGTTTACAAACCTCCCATGGTTGAGTTTCTTAAATAGATCATGAACTGCATTAAAATCAGGTCTCATATCAGCAGCTTCTGCCCAACATTGTCGCATTATATTGATAGCTTCTGGAGGGGCTGCGCCTTTGCTTACTGATGGCCTTATCAAGGGAGGAGGCCGTTTCACTTTCTCAATTATATCTGCAACAAAGAGAGTGTTATCTTCAGACTGATTAAGCAGATGAAATTAAACTGCCTTAAGATTATTGAAAAAGATAGATATCTTTCAGTTTTGAAGGGAAACTTATTATGTCTGCAACATGTTTCAAACCAGAAAGCAGTTCTGTAGTTTTGTTGTAGTTAAAACTGAACTATTCACTTCCTTACACATTATTACTCACTAATTTTACTTTTACATTTAGGAATAAATATGGAACCATATCACGAAGTGTTATTCACATATTTGTAGAAATATGAGTAACCTAATATATATTTTATTATATGACCAGTATCTCAAATTTATGAGAGGTCTTAGGAATCACACAAAACAACTCTTTGGAGTATTTAAGTAAAATACATGACTTTTAATTTCTAGCAAGATGATGCAAGTAATAGAGAGCATTTTCTTATTCATATTGTTGAATAGAAGTCAAATAGCAGCTGAGGCAAAATTTAAATTATCTTTCACAATTAGAAGTTTATTACTATTAAAGTTTTTGTTAAATTGATTCAGAACTATATTTTTGTTATGCGAATTATGATATCTTCGATTTCTTGGAAGGAAAGAATGAGTGAAATTTAAGTGACTCAATTATAGTTGAATGGAATGTTGAGAAATCCATCAATTTAATTTTCCTCTCTACTCACCCTCCGGTGTTAGAGACAGCATGCAGAAAGGCTCTCCTCGGACCACTACTTCCTGCATTACTATCCCAAAACTGTAAACATCTCCTGGTTGACTTCCTCTTCTTCTAAGGGACTCATCTCTAAGTAGTTCTGGAGCAGTCCATAGTAGGTCTACCGAGAGAAAACAAATCATTAATTTATATAACAATTACGTCATCTTACAAAAGGCTACATTCCTTTACTTTACATCGAAATTGGGGAATTCAGTTCTTCGTATTCGTACAATCAGTTCAATCATATTCCTATATTCAATGTTAATATATCCTCACGAAATTTTTCCTGTAGAATTTTACAACAACTCCTCTGAAACTTTAGAAAGGTGGACATTCTTATAAGGAAGTATCAGGGAGTAAGACCAATACCTACGTAAGACATAATATGTGATAGCTTACATTGAGACAAAGGAGCAATGACTGTAGGACTTCAAAATGCCATTAAAGTTGCAGCTAATTTAGTGCAGCAACAAGGGATACAGCGTTCTTATCGAAAATCCCCAATAATATTTAAGTTGTTAAACTGAAGGCGAATGTCTGGATCGGGAGAAATCTTTTCATCTATATGAGAAAATGAGTATATAATGAGTATACATTTCTGTTATTTGCTAAATTTCCTTTAACTACTTTAGCATTATCTTATTTTGGAAAAGGGAATTCGCTGGAAATGTTGATCGAAATTTCCTCGTATGATTCTTTAAGAATTATTCTTCAACTTTGTCAAAACATGAGATAAATCATTGCCTATTTATCATCAGTGTTTTTCATAATTTGCTACATTTTCTGTACGTCAATGGAAAGATAAATTAGTTCTTAGAGACTGCCATATAACTAATTTCTCTCTAATCTTCTTATAAATAAAGTAGAAAGTTTGTATGCGTGTACATTCGCCTGAGACCCAAGAATTAGATGTAGCTTATTTTTATGGATATAAATGTATTCCCTCCGCATTTATAGATTGTGAACGTGTTCCCTGCGCAGATAATAGGCTACTTTTTATTTTCCTAAATGTCTCCGGTTCAACCCCAAAACGATTAAAAGCATTTTTATAAGAAACGAATGTAAAATTCACTTTCATCTCCTGTAGGGTTTATCTATCTTGCAAAATAAAGTTAGGAATAATAGCCGAACGATATCGAGATAAGTACCAAGAGAGGGAATCTTGGGTGAAGATTCTTCTTTTGGTCGATGAAAAGACCGAGCTCATGCTTTTGCCTCAACATTGGAATTTCGATAAAATACATGAAACTTTTATGAAAACCCGTCCCGCTGACGACCAATGCAATCGCTGAATCCGAGCTCATGCTTTTCTTCATAAGAATATGTATCAATTTGAAAGCATTGGTAGTAATTAATGATAGACTACATGAACACGAGGAGATTTCAGCGTTTTGCACTTACAATGAAAAATCGCGGGGTAAATTTACGACTGATTAGGAATGTTTCTTAACCAAAGTCTTAATGAACTTTTGCTCGTCAATGTGATAAAACGAATGATTAATCGACAAATCGTGCTTTTCATTGAGTGAACAGTTATTATTAAACCAACGAGAAATAAACTGAGATCAATCAAACTGAGAATCAATGGAGAAATGAAATTCAAGACTAATGTGAAAAAAATTTACCAATGTTAAATTGGTCATCTCAGCATCAATGGAGAAATGAAATTCGGCATTTGTTTGAAAGATTTTTAATTAAGAAAAAAGTTAACCGTAGCTTTACTCGGAATTAAAGCGTAAAAGGAGTAAGGAAAGGTAAATTACGAAGCACGGAAGAGCCGCGCGGCTGAATTCCAAGGAATAACATGTATGGAAAATAGCAACGCGACTGGGACTCGAATCCAGGTCTCCCACTTTCCAGGCAGGTATTCTAACCACTGAAATACCATGCCGCGTCTTTTCCACATTGTTTGATGAATGAATGTGGATGATCAATGAATGATTTGTCAGCAAGGCGAGCGGCCTCCACATTTAGTGGAAGAATACCTGCCTGGAAAGCGGGAGACCTGGGTTCGAGTCCCAGTCATGTCGCTATTTTCATACTTCTTATTCCTAAGTATAAAAGTTAATTATTTTCTTTTATTTATGACCACTTACCTCTCGCAGTCTTCGAGGGAGGCGTTAGGTTTTGTGCAGCATAAAACGAAGGAAGGCCGTAATCGGTGACCTTCAGTACCCACCGAGCATCAATAACACAGTTGCGCGAAGTGAGGTTCCCGTGGACTTTGATCGGAGAGGAGTGAAGATACCGCATCCCCTGTAGCAACGAGAGTGGAGTGAGGCACTGAGAGAGAGCAACAGGTGAAGGACATCTTGCGAGAATAATACTCTCGAGAAAACAAAGGAACAGCATCTTTACTCAAAAGCTTACAGTATACAGTTGAAGTGCACCTTGAGTTGATGTTAGGCATCGGATAAAAATCTAGCTAACATTCGCAAAGGAAACACGCGAGTTCCAGTTTCTATCCATGGTAATTATCCATGAAAGTTTGAATAGCAAAATAATTTTTTATCGCGCGCAAATAGATATAGGAAACCGTTATTTCTTCAAATATATGCTTCGTTATCCTCCGAATACCTCATTCCGCTAAAACGAAAGCGTTATATTGCTAGTTTCTGTCCTGGAGTTTAAGAAGACTTCTTTTTTTACAGGGCTATGTCGTCTTATTAAAAGGATAATAATCTTTTAAGACTATGTGCAATACATTAATAGCAAAATTTGCTGTTCAAAAGACGGAAGAGGTAAAGACTGTTAGTATCCCACACTAAACTTTATCACAAAAATTTAGTCCAAGAATTGTAGGGCACATCATATCTCTGGAATTAAACTTAGATTTACTATTTTCAACACCAATCAAAAACATTTCGTTAATATCGTATCATGGAAACGAAAATTGAATTTAATTCTACATTAACAAAATTATATCTATAAAGGGGCGAATTCAAATTATCTCAGGCTCTAGGCACAGACACCAGGTTTCTGCTTCCGTTAGAAAATATGAGAAAATACCTGTTAAAAAAATAAATTCATGGAAATGTAAGAATTTTCACCAATAATTTTGCGAAGAATAGCAAAAATACTTAAATGCAAGTTATGATGATTGGTACAATCGACTGAAATTCATCATGGAGAGACATATTAGTCGCTTTCCTCAGCACAAATTTCACTTGTATTGGACGGAGCCCTTTGGCCAGCAGATAGTTGAGAACTGTAGTAAGTTTTACGGAGTTTTTATGGCTTGTGAGGTACTTATAAGTACTGGAGATCATACAGCTATTGTTATATAACAAATCTATGGCCTTACAATAGTTTCGGATGTTAAGACCCTTGATTAGATGGGGATGAAAAGGATACTTACTCTGACTAAGTCAGTAAGAAGAGATAGTCTGAATGTCCAGTCCAGCTTGATATCATCCTGGACCAGGACGTCCTCCAAAGACCCTCTCGAGCACCATTCAAGCACTAGAGCCAACGGCCTGCGAGGCGGCTCCGTCAGCACCCCAAGCAAGGGGTTGACGTTTTCGTGACGTAAGCCATGGAGCTAAAATGAGAGAAAAACTAGAAATACCTTCACAATGATTTCCTCTCTAATTACAGATGGAAAATGAGGCGCTCCGCACAACTCAAGGAATAATCAGCTTTCCCCAAGCGCAAGAATTCGAATATACCTTATGAAATTGATAAGAAATACTCATCTTTGAAGTATAGGTTTAAGGTGACTTAGCGCGTGATAGAACGTGCACCCGGAAAAAGATAGGACATGAAAAAAGTCTGAAAAGACCTGTACTCGAAATCGGACCTTTACGGATTTACACAACTATGCGCGCGGTAGTTAATGATTTAGATTTTGTAGAACTGTTCTAAGAGGATTTAAATTAAGCTACTATTTGATTCAGACGATGCAATTTAGTAGAAAGTTCTCTTTATAAACATAGAATAAAAAGAATAGTGTTTCACAATTGTCTCACTTTCGTAAAAATTGTGAACACTGAGTGGAAATGTTAAATATTTTATTTTCTTTCACGTAAATGTTGCATATTTTATCGAAACATTATTGAGCGTTGCGAGTTTACGAGTGTAGAACCTCCGTTACATATGCGAAAGAAAAGAGATAGTAACGTTGTCAGGAAGTTAAAGTTTAACCTCGCCTCATTTTTGTGTTTAACAGAAATGTTGCAAAGTTAAGGAGATAATTGGCATTTCAGGGAAATTATTTTTCTTTTCTTTAAATATCGCTTGAAACAAGGCGTAGTTAATTTTACCGTAAGCAGTACGTCCATGGCTTTATTCTTCAGTTCGAAGGAGCTCTGAACTGGAAGTTCCTTCATCTGCACCATGTCTCCCTGAAAAATTACAAAAGTAATTAATCCATAGCTGATGACAACATTTCGCATTTATAGGTTCGGAGATCAAAGCACATCTTCCGGTACATTCATATCGGAAAGTGATATAAGCAAATAGCTATGGAAACTGTTATGGAATTTAATTACAATAGGATTATTTATTAAATTATAGGCTCTGGAAGTTTTCGATACATGCTGAAGAGAAAAGCACTAAGAGGTTTAATTTATAAAAAGATTTCATAGACTATTTCCCTCTACATCTAAAGTTTCATAAAAACAGCGGCGTAAATATCAAGATGATACAATTTCTGAAGGTAGGTAAGTGAAATTAAGTTTTGTAGATATCTATTATCAAATGAGTCTAAAATACTTCAAAAAATTCCAATAACCACGTTTTTAGACCAAATTTCATCGAATTCTGTTGTCATATTTTTTTGATTAATTAGGACTCGAAAGACTGAAATTCGTTGCATAAACCTACACGAAGAGATTTAGCTGAAGATGAATTATCCTTCACAGGAAAAAACTTGGCGGCCTAAATGAATTTCGGTAGGTTATTCTATTCGGATTCCAGCCAGAAAACTTATCGCCTGATAATTGCGTTGGTAGCATAAAGTTTACCCTTAATTGAATGTCTTAAATTCTACAATTCTAGTTAACAGCTCTATACAGAAAATTCTTTAGATTCTCTCCCTCTTCCAAATTAGTTTCGTCGAAAATCTCTCTCAGTTCCTGGAAAACGGCGCACGCTTTGAAATCTTCCCTCTTATGACAGAGGTTGGCATTTCTCTCAAAATGAATCGACTTCTTCAGAGAACTCCTTTGAGGGATTCTCTTCCGTTCTTAAACCTTGAACTTTTCGTTTAAACAGTTCCTCATACCTACAAATTAGAAAAGATAAAAATCTGAGCTGGCATTTCAATTGGAAACCTGGTAGCACTCGCACGCTGAATGGTGCGTCGTACTTCCCCATCTCAGAAATTCTATCTCATCCGATATCGTTCCTTAGCGCGCGATGGGATTAGACGAGGAGTGCGTCGCGATAAAGGATTCGAAACGAATCAGTGAAATCGTTTTCGGAAGGAATACACGACGATAGTCCAGGAGGAACAGGTGGAAAATTCGAAAGGAGTTTGGATCGATGGAACCTGGATATCCCAATTAAATACCCAACTTCAATATTAACTCTTTTTCGCCGATTTCAGTTACGTCTGTGCTTTTGAATTATCATCTCTAATCTGACACAAGTAAGAGCATACGAGGTACCATTTAAAAAAGAGGTGTCTCACTCAACTTAAGCAATTCCGTGCGGCCCAGCAGTGGATTTTTCTGAAATTATCATACATCTTTCTATCGTGCGTTTGATTAATGGAGTGGAAAAAGCAAATTTAGTGGTTTGTCTGTACATTCTTAAGAGGAAACAGAGATAAAGTCTGACAAGACCGGGACTCGAACCTGGATCTTCCACTTTCCGGGTGACCGCTGTGATTGCTCTAACCAAAAACTCTCCTTAACGGAATGTATAGATGTTCTGGCACGATGTTAGGCGGACACCTTAATGTGCAAAGTTGCCCTTTACCTTGTCTCTGTATGTTATTCAGCCTGAATAAATTATTTATCGCATGGCTTTACACATCAGAATAAATTAAATTTTTAAAGAGATAAAAAATAAAAAAAATCATGAATTTTACACGAGAGTTACATTAACAGTAATATATCAATATCTAAATTAATAATATAGTCTTACGGAGTCAGTTGCCATCAGAAAATGGTAGAAATTCCCATTATATGCCCTTGTTTTGTATTCTTCTATTATGTGACTGTCTTTCAACACCGCAGTCACATTTCGGAGATAGTGTTTTCCCCCATTTATGAAGCGAGTCAGCACACCTGCCATGATTCGTTCGTATTCTATTGATGAAAGACCAAATTCCCCGTGGTTAATCAAAAGAAGGCGATTTTTCTGTAATGTATGGGAGCCCATAGCAACGCGGAGGACATTTATCTTGCCAGTATTCTTTCCAGGAGTCTAAAAGCTGGAAATCTGCTCTATGAAGTTCCTTAGCAGTTTTTATTGATAGATTTCATGAGCGTAATCTTCGTGTTTCTAATTTTGGCGTGTCATTATGTATGGGAAGTCGGGGATTGTTAACCACCTTATTATATTCTCGGAGAAGGGCACTTTTCCATCGGAGGTCCGCAGGGGGATGCGGCTCAAGATCGGCAGCCAGTCTATTGGGGTAGTCCTGATTGTTCCACTGATAATACGCATCGTGTTATTGAGTTGCACGTCTATTTAATTTGTATGTTTGCTATTCGGCCATACAGGTGCGCAGTATTCTGCGGTTGAGTAGACTATTCCAACGGCTGTAGTTTGTAGTGTCTCAGCAGAGGAGCTCCAGGTAGTGCGGCATAGCTCATGTAGGATATTATTTCTTGTTCTTAATTTAGTAGCTGTGTTCTCCAAGTGCTGTATGTAGAAAAGTGTCCCATCTAACGTAACGTAATATTCAGGCTATTCAGGCTTACGTTAGATAGCCTGAATAATGATTTGAATCTGAAAAACGCCACCAACAGAAAGCTTTGGGAAGATGATGGAGGAGTATTGTGGAAGATGAGGTAGTTTACCTAAGCTCCCTTCCCTGAGATGAAATGGCATGAGTGGAAATATTCCAAGTAAGGGCAGCATAATGCCCTTATGAATACTATACAGTATCAAGGTATTCAGTAAGGTGTTACCCGGACGGATACAATCATTCAGCACCGCTCATATCTTAGTGGCTTCCATATAATCACAGCCATTGAGGTGAAAATAAGTAAAAGATAGTTTTTTTTAAATATTATGTTCCAAAAGATAGGTGAAACATATTCCTTTCGACAAGATATGGTTTATGGAACTTTTGAATATAATCCACCCTAAAAATCCGCAATCTGTGCTCACTTTAAACGTCTTGTCACATAACAATGAAACTAATGATTTCCGATAAAAAATCTCCATTAGAAAATACGACTGAGGACTTCATTTGCGACTATAGAAGTGTTTTTATGGGCTAATACTGCCCATTGGAATTAAAAGCCCGACATTTCCCGACCTAAATCACCATTGATATCTCCTTTTCGTGGAAGAGTTTCCCTCGAAGGCCCCTCGCACGCTACTGAGCGGCGATCCGCTCATGTCGAACAAGAGATTTCCGGTCCACTGGCCCAAGAGCTCCAGAGGGAGTAAATTGGATAAGGGATCCACGTCCGTTATTGAAGCGACAAAATGAATTAATTAGTTTCAGAGACGGGAAGACGAGTGGGCTGAGAGAATGAAGTTTCCGTTGAAACGGTTGGTAAATATTTTTTTCGGAACTAATCGACTGGCATTTACGATTCTGTTCAATGCTAAGTTCAGTTTCATAGAATTTCATTAGCAAGGGAATAAAAGTATGCAGATGGTTTTACTAAACCCAGTTATGGGGGATGCTGTTATTGGATCAAATTTTGCCAGTTTGAAACATTTTGTACACAAAGTAAATGTAAGTTTTGAAACAAAGTCGGAAAAACCAAAAAAATTACAGTGAAATGGAATCTCATCATTGTCTCATTTCGAAACGAAGTTTAGTTATGTTATAATTCATAATTAAGCATGTTATTTGTGTCAGTTGTCTTTACATTTTTCTGCTTGCGTTTAGATTGAGAGTAAATGTGGATACTTTGAAGTATCAAAAATTATCAAAATAATATTGAAGAAACTGGAAGTATTGGATATTACCGATGGCTAGGACAGTATGGATTAAGTAGTTTAACTGTTAGTGAGGTTTGATTATATTAAAAGAAAGAAATAAAATAAGAAATAGATGGATTATACAGGTAAGTGGCGTTCTCAAAAGAAGAAATAATGAAGGCTTTAGAAAGAAGAGAAAGTGTTTGATATATCATATGAAAGTGTTTGAAGCAAAATGAAATTGTAAATAGTAATAATATTTCCCATAAAAACAAATAGAGAAACTCTAATAGAATGATGTAAGTATATTAATGCAAAATAAGCTAGTGCTAACGTGAATGTATCTAACTAACCCATATAGCTAACGTATCTTGATGAATGAAATATACGAGTATATCATTTGTTTTTTTGGAACGGATAAAGAATTATTTTTGTCATTCATACACTCTTGTCTCAGTCTTGGTCATGGCTGTGATGATATAAAAGCTAATGAGGCAAGACTTATGATGAATAATGGCATTAATTAAGGCTTTTCTTTATGCAATGTTACGAAAAGTGTGACCCGTAGAGTCATCGTCCTTCACTAACGTGGGCTTGTTCTGCTTATAGCATTCTGGATCAGCGAGGAAAGCAAAGGCAAACTACCTCACTCCTCATCTTGCAAGCCTAGTTTTCCTCTCCTAGCTATTCATAGCTTATTGGTGCTGATGTAGTAACGATATAAGGGTATTAGAAATGGACGAATGTGAAAATGACTACTCTTACCAGTCACTATAAAATACCAAAAGAAAAAATATTTTATAGTAAACACCCACATATCCTCTTTTACTTTTATCTCATATAGCGTTAAACCTCGAATGAACTTGGCACTATAATAAATTAATGCTTGTTAATATTATCATTTAGTTTATTACAACGTTCAAGTTTTCTTCATCAAATTTGCTGAATGTGTATACAATGTAATGAACATCTATTCTGCGGATTAAATTCGAATGGGATGAAGCATCTGCCTGCCAATTATCAATAGAATCAACAACCTCCATTTCCGTAACCCAGATTAAATGGAGGCCTTTAAAGTCATAACCTTTCTATCTGTGTATTCATTACCTCGAAGACTGGTTGGATCCTCAACCCCTCAACATTTTCTTGAAAAAAAAAGATTAAGAGAGGAAATGAGGCGACTAGGCAATATGAGGAGTATAGTAGTTTCCTTAGGCTGCCATTCCCCTTTACTTAGCCAGAATGCTATATGGAGAAAAGTCCACTTACGTGCAGAAAAATAACCGTATGAATGATGCATCTCTTCACAGCATTGAACAAGATTTGACAAAAGCAAATGCCATTATTTATCATTAATCACAGATTTCATTTATCAATAGCCATGAACTATACCAATACAAATATAAACGAGTGAATTATATTCTACAATAGCAGGGGTCCGCAAGATTTTGAGACCGTTGACCCACTTAAGAGTTTTTTGACTCTTCGTCGACCACCTCAACTTTACTTCTATGCAATTATAACAGGAAAAGCGAGACCAAAGCCTGTATGATTAAAAAAAAATATTTGTTTTACAAATCGTACTTTTTATATAAAATACATTTCATAACTATTACAATCGGTAACCTTATTACATTTTTACTAAAAGGGCAAATGATAGTATTTTAAAAATAAATTAAGATCCGTCATTCTTGACGGGGGCGTTTACTAGTACTTTGAATAATAAATAAACATTAATTTTAATAATTTTCCAATTAAACCTTTGTCAATTTCTGAGCAGTAAACCTATATCTAAAAAGTAAGGGTTAAGCAATGTCGAATCGACCCTTGTTGTTCTCTGTAGATCACTTTGTGGACCTTTGCTGTTTACTGTACCAAAAGATAAATAAAATATATTTCATTCGTCATATTATGATAGCAGGAAAATGAAATAAAGTAGCAAACATGTTGATTTTAACTACGGTTTCTTTTAAACGACACAGAGTCAGGTCTGACTTTGTGGTAATCATTAACAAAAAATTATCCAGTAGAGAAACAATTTTATAAACTACCAATGATTCATAAAAGGAGTACGGAATTGAAGCTGACAATAAATTATACACTGCAGCAAATAATAATTCATTGGCTGCAATTCTTTCCCCTTTCTCTTTCCTTACTCGATTTCATTGGTTCCCCTATTTATATATATACTGTTCTTTGTTTAGCTTGTGAGCCACCTGATGATAAAGTGTCTCTACGAAACCTGGGTCGTTTTGTGCATTATTTATTGTTTAGTAAATTGTTTCTCTCATGATTCCTTCTCATTTCACGCTTCATTGCCCTGTATTCTACTTGTTCCACCGCCCGTATACGTCCTAATATTACATGACTTTCCCATCTCAAGAGCATGGAACGCGGCGTAAAAATGAGAATCCAAAGAATTTACGCCGAAGAGCTGCCATCTTAACGTCCCCACCAACAATAACACCTCTTACGCCGCCGTAAAAAAATAACAGGAAATTAAACGAGAACGGAAGATGAAAGGGAGACGTCTTTGAAAAACCTCAGCAGCAAGCACCGGTAACCAGCACCAGTCTTTTGTTCTCCGATAGAGCTAGGACGGGAATTCATCAGAAACGAACTAATGACGCTGCAGCGTGTGAAAACCCTTAAAATGGAATAAAAGAGAGCGACCTCTCCATTCGCGGAAGGGAAGGGGAGAAAACATATTAAAATTTTAAGACCATGTAGGAGGGGAGAAAGCGTGAGAAAAATGGCGTTAAAATTCCAGCACATCGCCTCATAAGGATCCCGGGGAAAAAAGGTCCATAAACAAGCCCAAATGAAGGATCGCAAGGGGAGGGGGATGTGGGAGAGGAAAAATAAGAGAAAGGGTTATTTAGAGCTGAAGGCAAAAAAGGGTAAAGAGGAATTGAGGCTACGTTGGAGGGAATTCATTCAGAGAGATGAAATCCTAGCGATGGATGGGGAAGAGGCTGCTATTAAGAGAGGTAACCTGAAGCATGTGTAGTTGGGATTTGGAAGATATATGCAGGGAGGTTAAGGGAGAATGAACGGTCTTTTATAACGTTCCGCATTATCTATCCTAGAGTCTCATTTCGCCCTATGAGTTGAAGAACGGAGGTCTCTTTTGATGAAGCGTTATTGAGTTTTGAGACGAGGGGTCCAAATATTTTTCATAAAAAAGTGCACAGCTTTGCTCCGAATGTGCATATTATGTGTCATATGATTATAAAGTGATATGTACCCACGCACGCTTAAACACACCACGACTAATGTTGACGTGGAGTAACCTTAATTTCAAGACCTGATACAATTACATAATTCCATTGTTAAGGCATCTCAATTAGTTATCACTCAAATTGAAGGTGAATAATTAACGATTTTCTCATACTCACATTGATGTTCCTGGAGTGATGTTCCTACGATTATAGCCGTTCCAACAATTGCTCTCTTTACTATGAAAACAAGTGTAACATTTGGATTTGCGTATTTTTAAATAAGGTTGGCGAATACTGCAAATCTGAGATTTCAGAACTTCATTTGTGTCGTATATATGGTATATCATGGTTAATCACACATTTCGTGGCAAATCTACATTAATTAATTACAAAATATCGGAATGGCTGGACATCAAGCGATGACAACGGATCTCCGTGATCAGAACGTATAATGCCGCTTTGTAAGTACATGCTGTGTTGAATAGAAAATTGAATCCCAAAAATAAGAATCTTTTTGATTGCTAATGTTAAGAATGGTCAATTATACCTTAAAATTTATATTATTGGTAAGAGAATTGGAAGTTCCCAAGGAAAAACATGTTAAAAATATCGACATGACTGAGACAAACACAGGTCCCTCAGGTAAATTCCCCCTTATTTATCTTGAAATTTACTGCGTTGGAGTTTTTTCTACTTGATATTTCAACTCTACGCATGTGATCAACGCAAGCAGTGGTCCACATACTGGCACCAACTACCGATATATATCCTTGTTGAGGCAGCTGACCCACAAAGCGGTCTTATAAGGTAATCCCCCGAAGAAAATTATAAGGAGGGAAAGTTAATTAACAAATCGCATGAAGAATTAGAAGTTGGTGACGGTAAGAATAAACCCGATACGTACTCTCGTGAATAAGTGAATGGATCTTTTACTTGGGCAAGGTTGCGGTTTAGTTTTATAGCTGTAAGTGATCTATAATGGTTTAAACCTTCTGGGTATAACGTCCGGGATAAGGTACCATGGAGTGGTGAGGTTTACCACGTTATGACGTTTTCTACCGAAATTAGCAGTGGCCACAGCTACCGGGAAGTCCTAGCGCCGTACTTTAGTCAAATGCAACGCTTGTTACACGCGAGTATAGTTGCATTGCATAATACACAGGATGAACTAGAGTCTCGTTGGAGGGTAGGCCTGCTCGGCTGCACAACTTGCAAGAAGTGAAGGACTGCGTGGGTGAAAAAAGAACGTCTGCGGATCGCAAATGAAGAATTTTTGGAAAATGAAGGCTGTTCTTATAATATACAAAGAACCTTTATCTAAACAGAAAAATAATTCATTCTTCATCTCATTTTTTTCTGTAACAAGCTCTCTTTTTACAAAAGTAATTTAGAAAAGTAAGGTTGCAAAAATGTCTCACCAAGAAACCATTTTCCGATTAATGTCTTCCTTTTCAACTTATAAATTATATTTATAAGGTATTGAGGGTCACGAGGGG
>KZ308414.1:128982-178833 GCA_000376725.2 Ladona fulva
AGATATGCACGCTACTGTTTGACTACACATCAGGTGGCAGTGTCATACAACACATTTATGATTACTAACGTAACTGTCATCGATTACGATATACATCAAAACATGAACAAAATATATAAATTAATAAATCAAATGATAAATATCACAATGAAATATTAACTTTGTGATATTATATTCTGACAGAACTTTTATTATGATACATTACGATGTCAATAACGGAAAATGAGCTTCGGTTACCTCCAGTGCGAAGAACGGTGATTGGGCTTAGATAAGTCTTCAATAAACTACGAATTGCAGTAAAATATTTTCCGTGGTACTAACCAAATTTTATGATCTCATGGTGGTGGAAAACGGCGAAGGATTGTCATATTTTTAAAGCTCTTCTTGCTTAGTTTTTGAAAAATTGGACTTATCGAACACTTTTCAGCAATTGCGGAAATTTTCGCTGTGGATGCCGGTGTAGGATGCACGGACCATACAACCGGCAGGGAGCACAGTGAAGTGAACGCTGTCTCCATGTCAAGTACTCCGTGCATCCTACAGTGGCGCATTAACTTCAACGCGCATAGTTTTAAAATATTAAACAGTTTTCAGCAACATCGGCAGTTCAAGCAATGAATGTCCGTGTGTTTGGGGCAAAGCGAAGTTTTAACACGTGTAACATTTATTTTAATTTTGGCTTACTTTCTAAGGTGTCTTCCAGAACGCCTCATGACTTGCAATTTAATTGTCAATCGAGGATTATTTTATGATTAATCATCCTTGACCATTTCTGCAGCCATAACCTGCATTTATCTCCTTCAATAAGTTTTAAACGATTATAAGCGATCCATCATCACTTATGGCCAGTAGTAATAATTTTTTTCACCAATTTTCTGTTACACAATTACTATATTTTGTCTGATATTCATTAGCCCTGAACCCTTAACACTAAACCCTTAGACCCTTTTTTATCAGAAATAACGTAACATTTTGTATACCTTATTGTTATAATAAGTATTCAGATTAATATTTTATCAAACGTTACGAAAAAATTTATATAACTTTGGGACGCGAAGACTAAGGCTCCGATGGCGAAGGTGTGTGTGATTACCTTATGGAAAGATGAAGTAATCCTCCGAAAGAGGATGTTTAAAAATTTCTTCTGATTGTGATATCTTTCTCTTTCATCGATTACTAAACAAGGAACGGAAGGCAAAATATATTGAACAGACCCTGTAGAGTGCAAAAGGTTTGGCCCGAGCGTATAACAACTCAGCCTCGGCAGCTATAATCTCGAGTTGAATATAATCAACGGATTGAGGATAAATAGTAGCGGAGACGCCTAAAGAAGGGGGATGGGTTAACCGAATGGCGTTTGTGAATACGAATATCTTATGAATACGAGACGAGTCTTTGTGTGACTGAAGAGGAATTGATGCGTGGCTCACCTTGCTATCGCTCCCGCTAAAATGCTTACAATTACGAAGAGCACCGAGCCGAGGACGATGGCGGCGATATGAGCTGCTCTCAGGGTTGTTCCTGCGAAAGAAGCAAATAGCCGTCATGTCATACTCGCTTGGCTGGGCCACAACAGAGGATTCGTTCACTTCCCCACATGAAGGGAGAACCCCAACAGTTCAAAAACTAAGTCCTAGATGAGGCGCTTTTTTGGAACAAACGGACGTATATAAAGTCAAGGAAATATCCTATTTATCTTATTTCTTATTCATAGAGATTCAATATATTCGTTTCCCAATACCATCATGTGGTGACCTATTAAGGAGTGCTTTTATTTGAAAAAGCGGGGTACAAATAGAACATAAGATAGATATAAATAGAAATATATTTACAGCTATCCTGACATAATGTTATACTTGTACATCTTATAGCATAATGGAAAAATAAATCATAAATACTTTTATAAATCAGACGAAATAATCCATGAATTAAATTATTATTCTATAATTAACTATGAACAGCAAAATTTTTTCAGGCCAAAACTTCGTGTACTTATCAAAAAGATTTTATATATTCATTAACAAAGATATGAATAAAATTCAAGCATTCACGAGAAAAGCCAAAATTATGTAAACTATTATGTAACTTCAGATGATAAAGTGAGAACGAAGGATATATCTCAAATTAAGTGCATTACGAGTTACGTAGGCAAGCAATTAAAAATTGTTGATAAGGATAGCCCGCTAACCCCTCCGCCACCGCGGCCGGGAAATTATGTTCAATTACGAAATGA
Organism: Ladona fulva; assembly: GCA_000376725.2. NCBI lineage: Eukaryota > Metazoa > Arthropoda > Insecta > Odonata > Libellulidae > Ladona > Ladona fulva. The sequence continues at coordinate 131,216 of KZ308414.1, forward strand.
ACGCACGAGCTAACTGATCACCCGGGAATTTAGAAGCGTCCTTCGATTACCTTTCCACATGTCATCGTCTTCGCAATCCTCCCCTTCCTCGCATGACATTCCTCCATTTTCTGCGTCTCCAATCATCCCATTCGCAGTCACTTCTTCGTATTCGTCGTAGGCGTCCACTCCCTCCAGTTCTACGCCGTCGCTCACCACGACCTCCCCCGATCCGCCTTCTTGGACACCGTCAGGCACCCTTCCGTTCTCTTCCGGTTTCGAGGACGTTGGAAGAGACGTCCCAGGAGGGTGAAGGATGTGGGGGACTATAGAGAGGAAGTTGAGGGAAAATTAACGACTTCCACTATAGGGGTAGAATCATGATCAATTTCTCTCCGGTTGATGCTCGGGTTCTACGAAAACAACTAAATTTGGGTCGCTCCGTTAGCCACGTACTGGTTCGACGACCCGGTTAAAATCAATCAAAAATCAGACGACCCTCAAATGTATTTCATAAAAGATCGAACATAAAATATTATCACAGGAATAATCTGGGGGATTTTTTAAATAGAACTGCTCTCAAAGATGTCTTAAAATTCATTCAATGTAGTTAACTAATGGCTGCGGATACCCCAAACCTTCAGGTTCAACTCCATTAATCCAATAATGATCTGATAAAAGTTAGCAAATCACTGGTTTCGGGTTGCTAATACAGTGGTACCTTGGTTAACGACGGCCTTAGTTAACGACGTATTTGGTTAACGACAAACAGCTGTGATAAAAATAAGGTCTCGGGTAATGACGCAGGCTTTGGTTTACAACGCCTTCTGGTGAAGATTGGCCATTAAACACTTCTTTTATGACTATTCGTTATATCAATGATAATTTTTTGTTGCAAATATAATTCAATAAATCGTACGTACATTATATTAATGACTTTTAATTAGTTTTATCTGCATAATTGACATGCAGTGTGGTTCTGGAAAATCGCGCCTTGGATAACGACGGTTTCGGTCAATGACGAAAATCTTGGAACGGATTACCGTCGTTAACCAAGGTACCACTGTATCTGAATTTAAGTTTCCCAGAAAAGCTGAATTAGCAATTTCAAAGTTTCCCAGATTTTAAAGCAATTTCAGTTTCCCAGAAAAGCTGAATTATCGGGTTGCTATTAAAATGTAGTTCGAAAATATACACAAAAATGGGACAGACTTTCGTAATTAAGGATGCGAAGTATATACGTTAACTTGGCCGACAGTTACCAAATCACTAGTTTCGGGTTAGTAATATTTTAATGTTAGCCACTAGAGTTTAGGAGAAAAGCGAAATTATCGGGTTACTTTTAAAGTATAGTTCGAAAATATACAAAAATGTCAGTCATTGGCCTACTGTGCAGATGCTTCAGAAAATAGGGGGGGTAGCTCTTGCTAAGAAGAGGATCCATGGGCGAACAGCATTGACAGTATGACCCATAGAGGGAAAATACTCCTCAAATGTTCCTCTTAGCTTATTTCCCCTCTTGCGAGCTGTCGTCGGCCAAGTTATTTCTACTAAGCTTCATCAAATGGTCCAAACATCAGAGTTAGATAAAAGCTCCAAATAGCCGTTGTTTGCGAACAAACCAACAGTTGAAGAATCCCAACCAGCAGGGGTTAGGGTTCTCCGTGGTCGCGCTTAGCAAGTATTGTTCTCGATACGTATTTCGACAACTTGTCGCACTACTACTTTCGACAGTTGTCGAAATACGTATAGAGAACAATACTTGCTAAGCGCGAACACGGAGAACCCGAACCCCCGCTGGTGGGAATTCTTCAACGGTTAGTTTGCTCGCAAACAACGGCTATTTGGAGCTTTTATCTAACTCTGATGTCTTACAACAGCCGTGTTCCTTTTCCTTATAGATTCAAATGGTGCAAAGTTAGATAATGAAGAGCAAAGTCACGGGGGTGATGTCATACTATCTTACTGCATTATTATCTACAACATACAATAAGAAATAGAGAATTTTCGTGATAAATGCGTTATATATAAATAGAGTAGCAATAAAAACATTTTCCTATCTGTGAATGGTCAGAGATCTTTAATATACGATGGGATCATTGCTTTCAAAGTCAGCTACGGGGGTCGACGGTCACCAATGACTCCTTGATCCGTTTTACTATCCGTTTTACTAGTGTTCTCGCAACCATTTATATATAGAACAATTACAGGAAGGATGGACATAAGCATAGATCCATGCCGTAGCCAGGAGTAACCCGATTAGCCGGTTCTCGAACCCTAGACGTTGACGTTGGTGGTTAGCATGCTAACCATTGGAAAACTGAGTGAGACAATTTTTACTGTAGTGAAACCTGGTGATGCAGCAGAGAAAACTGGATCGCTACAGTCGTTTGTGAATTTTGAGAACTACATTTTCCTTTGATTTTGTTGAACTTTTCTTGGCTCTTGAAGCGAAAAAATACGGCAACGTACCCATGAAAATACCTCCAGGACGTTCCTGCCTAAGCACCATCTCCCACACCACTTGGCTCCCCCTGTTCACCGCTTTGTACATCACATAGCGCACGGACCTCGCCCCGCTCTTTCCGTCCACTGTCACCTTCTGGGCGCCGTAGCCGGCAAATACCAGCGGAGGCGCCGGGGACTCATCCGGGGACCCCGAAGAGTTGAACGAAGTGTTGGGGCGGTCGGAGACGGAAGCGTTGCTGGGTTGCGGTGTCACGGAGGAGGGCGAGGAACCCCTCGAGGAAACTGATTTGGGAGGTGTATCCGAAGTGGGAAGAGAAAGGGGAGTTGTGGAGTAGTAGTTTGCGGGTTGCGGGGACATTCTCGTTAGCGTCGTTGGGAGAGGAGCACTCGCTGCTTTCCGCGTGGGGGCGGATGGGGAGGGGGTGGAGGGAAGGGTGTGGGGGAAGGACCTCTTCCGCTGCAACACGGCGACGGCGGCGGCGACGGCCTCGAACACTGAAGAGGATATGTCGGCGAACGGAAGCGTGACGTTCTGCTGGAGAAGATAATGGCTGACTTATAACTTATGACTATGACTTATGACTATGCGAGGCTAAGATGAAGAAATGTAGAAGAAAACATCTGCCGTATCCAGGAATCGAACCCGGGCCTCCCACTTTGCTCTAACATGCCATGACAGAGCATTCTCAATATCCGAGATAATTTGGATACCATATCCTCAGAAAATTCTATTCCGGACGGTTAGAGTGACTGCTAGGAAAGTGGGAGACTCGGGTTCGATTCCCGGTTACGGCAGATTATTTCTAAAGCTAAAATCAAACATGTGAACCTTTCGTTTTCATTGCTTACTTATTCGAGACTGAAACAATGGATAAGACGTTTAATATAAATTCGCAGAATTGTAAGTATTTAGACTCTGAAGGATGTAAAACTGCATTTCCGAAAAACAAAAATATTTTCACAAGGAAAAGGGTTTTGATGACTTGGCACGATAAGGCATGCACCTAGGAAAATTCCCAAGGAGAAACGGACATGAAAAAATCTTAAAAAAAGGTGGAACAGGGACTTTTTCATGTCCGTTTCTCCTTGGGAAAAATATTTTCGTAAATTTGGAGAGAAGAGCAGTCTAGCGTTAACCAAAGCATCAAGTGCCATAATGTTTTTATTCACGTATTACTCACTAATATACAGATATACAAATATGTATTTCTTAATCCCACGATTTAGTTGTTATCTAAGGGGCGCGAAAAGTGGTTGCTAGACATCAATAAAAATGAATGTTCCTTAGTAAAAGTCTTCCGAAAGATACATTTGAAATAATTGTAGAATTACCAATAAATAATTAGTAGCTTAAACGTAGAAGTAGTCATTTCCTATGAATTGCTCGAAATTACGCTTTATTAGGGTTGGAATTCTTTGTATCAGAACAGAAGTTATATGACGTTTTGGATGGAATTCCCTGGAACCCATGAAGAAGGTAATAAATTATTTCAACCGATCCTCGGACGATTCAATTAGAGACATGACGAGTACGAATCCTTATTATTTATTTTACTACAATCTACATAATAGACTCGCAAGCTTTACCTCACATTTAAAGATAATAATGTTTTGAATATTATCTATGTATTAAATTAAAATTAAAATATATTACTCGGTGAGACGCCTCTGAGACAGAGATTAAGTTTTTATAAAAAGGGAAATTTTGAAAATGAGGGAAGAAATCTTTAAATTGACAACTATCATTAAACATGCATACTCTCGATTCATTCTTACATTTGACATACGAGTTAAGACTCCCATGCATTGGGATCTGTCTATTTAATCTAATTCATAGGGCACGAGTCCCGTATTTACAAGTTAATCGAAACTTACTTACATGCCTGCGGTACATCGCTTAACCCTTGTATAATTAATCATTGACGGCAGAGCATATGGCTGAAGTAATGGATCGCTCCATTGATCCAATTGCCGAAGTAATGGATCACTCCATTGCTCAATACAGGAGCAGTGAGCTGGTGGCTTTATAATTGCTTACCTAATTACTTAGGTTATTATATTATATATTACTAAAGACTTGATAAATAATTGTAACATTAATTCTATGAAGAAATTAGAAATTAATTCCAAAGGCTGAACAAATCAGTTTTAATTAGGGAGGAATTAGAAGGTTTTTACCTTCCGTTATGCTTACTTGTTTACTTTTTAGGTCCTTTAGGAGATAACACTGTTCAATATCTAAGGCTGAATCCGTCTTACCATTGGAGAGATTTCGAGAAAATATCTAGGTAAAAATTCTTAGCATAACGGGTATCATAAAATTGCTGGAGTAACTTACATATGTATTTTTAAACTCAACGGATAATAACATCGACTGCCAACAATGATTAATATATTTTGGATCGCACGTAAAACTTCTCAACTGCAGAAGTTTCTTCTACAGATTTGAAATTCCCCATTTTCATACTATACAAGCATTCTAAATGCAAATTTCTCGGTTTCGTTCCTTTATTTATTATTATAAAAGTAGTTACACAACGACATGGAGGAGTGATTTTTTCGAACAAATGGGTTCAATATCTTAAAGCTGGATTGCTGAGCTATTGAAAGAACGGCTGACTTCAAGATATACTCATGAAAGTAAAAAGGCAACTTCGTGAGTCTTCTGGCAAGATATCAAGTATTTCAAAAGCTATTCAATTTGAAATTCTCAAAACATTCCTTTACATGACTCTGAAGTGTTCCGTAATATTAAGAAAGTGCAAAATTCTTTTGTGACTTGTCGATAGAAGAGAATTCTATCCTTGACAAAGGAAATATGCACTCAGAAAATGACGCAAAAAAGCCTTTTCATCAACGAGGTTTCCATACTACGACTACGGTTTCCTCGTTAACGAGATTTCAAAACAAACTGAAAGAATATAGATATCGAGGAAAAGCGTAGACATGAGGAGGAAAGATTTACGTTCGGGGTAACTTAATGAGGAAAATCATGTGAAAATATAACTGGTTTTGCTTCCATGGGAAATGACACAATGGCAAAAGAAGGTGTGAGCTAATTGAATTATTGGCAAAGGCTATTTTTTTTTAGGATTCTAGTAAGGTCTCGCCTACAGCGTTTACCGTTTTTAATGGTAAAATTATCGAGCTATATCGAAATTAAATTTAAACACGAAGAAAGTTATCCCGAGTTTATGAATGTTTACAGAGACAGTTAATTATTCGAGAGAATGTTATAGCTACAGAATTGTACATGAACTTTATTTATGAAACAAAATTTATTCCTGATTAATAAGTAATATGCAGAAAATAATCCCTTTGCCCAATTAATCACAGTTTCATTGATTTTAGCTGGTGACATGCAAATTAAAGGGAGAGCCAAATAGATTTAAAGATGCGCTGCCACGCAAAACTATGAAGATACATAACTCGGATTTCATCAAGAGTTCACCACGACATTTTTTGTGGAATAAAAAAAATCCCTTAAGTTGAATTAAAGAATTTTGATTAGTTGTGGTAAAACGTTTGTCAAACTCACATATCTGACTTCCGTGAATGTAACAATTGGTATTAACGATCTAAGTCGGTAAAATGCCCACTTTATTCTCTGAGATTTTTTTCATGCCGGTAATAATGCATCTAGAAATCTATTTTAAAGGCCCGGAAAAATTCTTCGGGCTCCACCATAGTTATTTAGTTCGGACTCGGAGAGCTAGAAGTGATCTCAAACAGAAGGTACACGTAAGAAAAATGGTCTAGCGCGCTAGAATTTAGGTTTGCATCTCGTTGAAACCGAGAGTGAATTTTAAGGAGAGAGATTACAAGAAATATTTCAACATATCATTGCTATAAAACAAAAAAAATACTATAGGAGGCTATTCATATTTAGACAGATGCCTGTCACCTCTAATATTTCAAAGATGTGGGTGCAACACGTCTCTCAGGGGAAACTCACTTTGCGATATTGGATTCTCGTGCAAAATTAGTGATGAAGGGATCCAATTCATTCAGCCTTCATCCAGTACTCACGTAAAAACCGCCGTCATCCGCGGAGCTCTGGTTTTTGAATGCGGCCGATGACCTGCCGTCTTCGACCAGAGGACCCGTGGAAGCGTCTTCGTACGAGAGCACCTTAACTTCTCCGGTCCAATCGAGGGCAGCTCCCGTGACGTCATCGGATGTGGGAGGGGGCTTGAGATAAGGGCTTCCGAAGCGTAGGAGGAGCAGCGTGGGGGAGGAATTGGTGCGAAGGGGTCTGTACGGATACCTGGCCATCGCCTTCTGAAGTGCAGCTAGGACCCCCTTCAATTCCGCCACTGGGACGCAGACGATGACGGCTGAGGGAAAAAATATGCTTCATTGTTCTGAGCCGAAGGAAACAAAAGGATCGATGCTGTGAAAAATTGTTGAAGCTTATTGTGGTGTATTGAATGGTAAGTTAGATGAAATCCGGGATAGGGGTGTCGTATGGCTTGATCACAAACATTCTTCTGGAGATAAACTTTCCAAACTGCTAACTGTTCATTCCGAGAGCTTTTTAACGTATGAATTAACTTCTGAGGTTCTTGTCACAAATTATACAACGAAATCCAGGCACCCAAAGAATTTAATATCACAATTTTTGATTCTCAAGAAGAGCAACGGTTTTATGGTATCTTTCTGTAAAATTTGTCACGTTATCATTTCAACATAAATAAATGAATGATATTCAAAGACACAAGGAGAGGTATAAGGATGGTATTGTAGAGTTATAGGTAAGTCGTGCAGCTAGGAATGTTCCCGAGGAGAAACAGGCATAAAAAAGTATTACGAGTCTCTCAAAGGGCATGGATAAATCTTCATAGCATTCGCCCGTCCAGTGGAAGATCCGGGTTCGTGCCCCCGTCCTGTCAGACTTTTTAAGGTCTGTCTCTCCGTAACATTCAAAGAGTTATATATACGTAAATGGCATAACACAAATTTAAGATATTCTCCAGAAGTTTCCGAAACGCTAGATACAGATACTAGTAAACTATATTGCATATCAGTCAATCATCACAGTTATTCTATTTAGTAATGTGTATGAGAATCAAAGGTTTATAGCTTAAAACTGGTCTTTGGAGTTTTGTGAAGAATAAAACGCTCATTTTCTAAAGCAGAAACAACTCAAAAACATATTTAGTTAGTAAGATTTAAAATAAGTTTCTATTATTTGGTAAACGGACAAACTAGGTAAACAATCAACGTCTACAACAGAGTTATTATGATATATACATAGCATACGTATATTATACGGGTAAGCTTCCGAAATTACAAGAAAATGCACGGGTGTACACCTGCGCAGTGTCGATGGTCAACATTATGGGATAAAAGTTTGAATTACTACAATATCCACCGTATTCATCGGATTCGACCTCCAATCACTTCTTATTTCCACGCTTGAAAAAATTGCTCGGCGGACAACGACTGACGTCGAACGAGGAGGTCATCGCCCAAACAGATGCCTATTTTGAGGACCTTCCGAAATCCTTCTTTTTGGACGCCTTAAAAAAGTTGGAGAAACGCTTGGAAAAGTGTATAGAGTTAAAAGGAGATAGTGTTGAAGAACAAAAAAAATCTACGGAAGAAAGATTTGTTTTTCTGTCTTTTTCTAAGGACACGTTGAACGACACTCGTACCTTATTCATAGAATTTTAGATTTTAATGTATCTTTAATGCGCGCTTTATAATAAGTTGTGACCGGTAGCTTTCTGTGAAAGAGTTATCATTAAAAATTGGTCGAAATAAAAGAAAATACATGAATAATTAATGTTCACAGTTCCTACTTCAGTCCATCAACTTTCATATTTAAGAGAACCTGGAACGCGTATCTATGAGTTTCAAGTGCTTTTACAGCTAATTCCAAATTAACTTCCGTTTCACATCCTCATTTTTTTTAACACATCCCATATTTCTGCAATTAAATTCGCATGAGAGAAGAGTTCGAAAATTATCCGTTACAGAACGAGAATCGTCATTTGTAAATGAAATATTACTTTTATTTAGTTGTTTTTAATCTCTTTTTTCTCGTTATGGGACCCTTTCACAATTTTGATAATTGGCCGATTTTTTAAAGATGTATTAATTTCAAATATTTACCCAAAGCTCAGCGATGGCTTCATTTTTCAAATTTCGTCTTTCCTTAGCTTTTATTAATTAAATTTAACTGTGGATTCAGCGGAGTTATGACGAAAGGGTAAAATTAATTCGCTATCAATACAACTACGAAAACATTCTAAGGTCTCATATCACCCATCGAAAGCGATTCATTAATAAATACGAACTTTGATTGCGTACAAGGAAGGAGTACTTTAATTTAAGGTTATTTGATTTGTATCCGTTAAATCAGGATGAGAGAATTTTAAAACTGTAAGAATATACATGAAGCTAGTGAGCTTTTGGTAGCACGAGCGACTTCCTCTACAGTAAATGCTTCATTCTTGACTCCTTACAATTATGTATATCTTTTTAGGATCTCTCTATCTTCTAAAATGTTTATTGAGACTTCTATCTTCTTAAATATCGACGAAGCTTTTTGATCATTCAGCTACAGGTATACATCGAAACTCAGTGGACCGATGAATGTGCCTTTGACGTGACAATTTATTAAAATGAATTTTTTTGAAATAGTTACGTTCTTATACCAGAGTTAAATTATAACTGTGATCCCGGAAAAGGAAAAATAGTGAAACAATTTCCTTCGATTGTAATGGTGATGATGATAATTATCATAATGGTAATTTAATAATCATCATTAGATTCACAATTAAAGTTTTTTACATAAAAAAATAGTATAACATATGAAAATAATGCTAAATTACATACATATTACTCATAAAGAGATCAGATAATTTGGTCTTGAGAGGCTTGTCAGCAGGTTTCCTCCTCGCATTTTATTGCAAATGTATATCAGATAACATAAATATTTACAGTCGATTTAAATAATAAAGGCAATGATAATAACAACAATAACAACAACTATTTCTTTTGAGGATGATTCCAATTAAATCGATCAAAACGTTATTATTTAAAACTAACAACCATTCCCTATCCGTAAAAAACCCGACGAGAACCCGGGACCTTGAGTTGGAGAGCAAGCTCGCTAACCACTTACCCACCGCGGCTGGTTATTTTCCTATCCCGTCAATGAATTAACTACGGATCTAGGAATATCTGATTTAAAAGATCTATCGTAAGAGATAGCTATGAGAAAGTTATTTTGGCTTTAACTTTCAAAATTGCCGAGTTGCAATTGTGTATGTTGCTAAATCACCAACTTTAAATTCGTTTTTCGCATATGTAGCGTAATTATTGGAATGAAAAATAGAAGATTGAATGTCCCGTACGTTTGGCAAATTAATTGGAGATAACGGGAATTTAAAGTTTGACGATAATGCGCTGTTTCACTTCATTTTTGAAGGGAAATTTGAAGTTTCTTTGGTCAAAGTTGGTCATATTAATCATGATTATGAACAGAATCAGGGCAAATTTCAGAAAGAGACGATAAGCAAAATTATGCGAAAAAATAAGTAAAATCTGAAAGAAATTCGGAATGAACGAGAGGCGGCGAGGAGAGGGAGACTAAGTGCTGAAGGAAAGAGCTTTAGAAGCAAAGATAAAACGAAACGTACACTCCATTGTAGCACTGTGGGTATCGCTCAAAGAGACATGAATGTGCGGGGAAATTTAAGAAGGGAGACATTACGGTCGATGTTAGGGGCAAACTGTTGATTAAAGGGATTCGTTACACCGCTTTCTTTGCTTTGGCGGGTGGCCGTCGTACGAATGGCGCCGTATTCAGTGGAGGTTTTTATTATCTTCATGCTTAGATACGTATTTGTTTGATGACCTTGGAAGAAAAGTTCGGTAACAGTGAAAAGCGAAATAAGGGCATTTGTTGTTAACAAACTCTCAATTTATTACCATGAAACAGTTCAAAACCTTCCCATTAGCTTTTGGAACTTTGAGTTGAAAGCATAAACTCGAGAATGTAGCGAAAGAAAAACCACGATTTTTACTTCTTGAAACCGTACTTATCTCGAAAAAGAGTAGTTGCATCAAGCAATGCAGGACGACTCCGTTAGTTGAACTGGAAAGATTAACTTCTGCATCAATATTTCATAATGATGGAATTTCCTTTATCCTCTTTCGAAAGTTAATCTAACTAATTTAAACAAAATGATGATGGGTCACATGATGGGATCGTGTAAGCTCTAAAAGGAGTGTATAGTGTTAAGAAATTCTGATAGATATAATGTGCGCAAACGTATGAGGCTTACATTAGACTTTCACACTATCAAGAATTTATATAATTTTCAATCCATTGACACTGAAAAAATTTATTGAATTCAATAGCAACTTATGTAATGAGGTCTCTTCAATTATAATACCTTTTCCGTGAATTTTATAATTACCTCTTTAAAAATCGTTGTTTAAGGAGATGAGATTTTATAAGTCTATGTCCTGTTTCAGAGCTTAACAACTCAAAAACATATTTAGTTAGTAAGATTTAAAATAAGCTTCTATTCTTTGGTAAACGGACAAACTAGGTAAACAATCAACGTCTACAACAGAGTTATTATGATATATCCATAGCATACGATTTTATACGTGTAAGCTTCCGAAATTACGAGAAAATGCACGTGTGCACNGATTAATTTTTATATTTATTTTCCCAATGCCATCACAAACAATTAAGAAGCATTTAGATAAGTAATTAAACATTAGTACATTACAACATAGTACATTAAAGAGCACTACGCGAGGAAATAACTTTTTGCGGGGAACTTGAAGGTAATATTGTTCAGAAAATAATGTGGAGAGGATCTAATAAAGAAATTAACAGAAAAGGTGCTTGAATGCAAAAAGTAAATTGCGAACGGGTGTTCAGAGTTAGAGAGTTTACCTTCTTTCATAAAATATGAGTTTTTGCAAAATATCATTGAAAGGTAATCGGAAATGACGGCGGAGGAATTCTTGAATTCAATTTCTTCTTCTAAATTCAAAGCATGTGATCCATGCGCATCTCATCGCTTTTCTTGAATTCAATGTAAGGAATTTGTGGAACGTAAATAGCAAACACTTTGAGCCCTGCGAAATCGTTTTCTTAAAAGCTTATCTTTCGTAAGTCACTTACCTCGGTAAGGGTGCGTTAAACGCAGCCTGGATATCGTTCTACTGTATTCCGTAGGATCTGATTGGTCGCCCTCGATCACAAAATGCCTTGAATATATCCCTCGCACTCTAAGGGAATGACCTAACGATTGGCTGAATTGAGGCCACCACCCAGATTCTGTAAAGAAAATATACATAATCAAAATATGATAAAATAATGCTAATTTATGCATATACTACGGCGAAAATATGATGTATTTATGTACAGGTTTTCGCCGCAGTTAGACAGAAGTCTGGTGGTAGCGTATATATATACTTTAATTAAACATGATAATAAGTCTGTTACCATGGAAGGTCACACATAGTACTTCAGGTCATACATAATACTTAATTATATACTCATAACACAATCAACTAAACACTATAATAATGAATCTGGAAACATTTTCCTCCATTACTATATCATTAAATTATCATCAAGGTTTTTCAGGGTTCCTGGTTGGCCTTCACGGCTTCCGTGGCGGTACCAGGGATCACACAGTCCCCGCCGTACATCACCCTACCAGGCATTCCCATACTCCTCTCACATTTCGTTTCTTAAATTCTACTCACACCAACACACTAAATTTACACCTATTTACATTACATGATACTCTACTCTTATATTTATTTTAACAATTACAAGTATTATATAACTACACTACTAAGTTACAGTTTTATTAAACTAAAATTTATTTATCAATCACCGGTTATTCATTTAAAAAAACTATACCATAATAAAGTATTACAATGAGTAGGAAATTATGTAAATTTTCATCAGTGAATAATTTAATAAAGGTAGTTGAAAATTGAACTCAGTTTCTCCGCCTTTCGTTAGAAGTGTCTATAAGGAAAGAAACTGGAACGCGGCTGTTAATAAAGTAGAGGTTTAAAACGCTGGAAGAGTCGTTTCCCCAGTGGTTTCTGCCTCCCGCTGATCCAAGGAAGGAAACAAGGAAAATAAAACGGATTAACCGGCCTTTTAGTCATACTAATGAGCATTTTAATAGCACTGCTGTCATCTTCAGAGGCAGAAGGTGATTCCTAGAGGACGTGTTAATCTCTTTCCTCTCTCTCCTAACCTTCTAAGAGGCGTGTTTACATTATGTTAAGGCTTGTTGTGATAAACGTCATAAAATCCAATATACAACATCATCATCATGTGCATTTGCAATTATTTCATTCGTTTCGAACATTTAAGTACATGATTCTTCAGCACGTCATATCACATTGTTAAGAGTAAGGTAATCAAATTTTCACTGACAAATGATTCTCAATTTCTATTGAAAATTCCTCTTTAGAAAGTTTTTATTATTAATAAATTATTTATTATTTCGGCGAGGTTAGGCCAAAATGGCCTCTATTCCACCCAAACTCTAGAGATATTATATGTTATTACTAATAATATTACATTAATAACTAAAAGTAATATACTAAAATTAACTCAAATCTAAAGAAACAATATCAAAAAATCTCAAAGATCTGGCAAGCATGAGAGAGAAAAATACTACAAACAGTACATAAAATATTGCAAATATAAATTAAATTTTATTTATTTTAATCGATTCTTAAACGAGTCTCATCAACCTGACAAAATATTTGTCTGAATCCTTTCTTACTTCAACCATGAACTCGTAAGTTACTTAATTGTTATTCAAAATTCAGTAAGACACCTGCGGATCTTTATGTTAAATGAATAACTTCTTGGTTTGCTATTGCACCTCTGCAGAATTTTAACGATTGAGTTACATTTAATTAACTCGTGTTAAGATTCTAAAACTTGGTACTGCTCCTGTAGACAATCTTCTTATCACCATATCTCCGATTATGCCCTTCAGTGTAGCATTTGCAAACCACGGTAGAATTTGTTGCTCTGTTCATTCAAAAAACCCTAAAATATCTACAAAATTTGGGAAATAAATAATTTCTATAACCATAATATTAATACTAAACGAACTTCAACTTATCAACGGCGAAAATTTTCAAGAAGATATAGGCTGCGATATTTAGTTATGACCGTATGAACTGCAGTATTCACTCCTTAAATAGGTTAAGGAAACGGATACCTTCTAAGCGTATCTTTTCTTTCCCTTAACCCCAAAGGAAAACGCTAGGGAACGTCGGTTCAGGAAGTTGAGAGGGGCCGCGAGCGAATGAAAAAAATAGTCTCGAGGAAGTGTATTTTCTTTTGTTTTTATTCTTTTAGAAGAGCTCTGAGAGGATTCTAATGTAACTCATTCCCTTGTTGAAGATAACATTTTTCCAAATCGCTTCTTAGTTCCCTTTCGGAGCTAGCACACGCTGCTAACTGGAATAACAACATCAGCTATCTTATCGACGAGATACGTAGTGATAAATTTTTTGAAAAGCTTACGTTGATAAACTAGTCTTCTATCCCTAAGCAAGGTCCACCCGAGGGATAGCCGAAACACTACTGTCGAATCTAAAATCTCCCTTGACAAACTTAGCCGCTTTACGTTGAACCATCTCAAGATCGGAGACTAATCATACTTTGGAAGGAATCTAAATGCACAGAAATACTCGATGAGAGGTCGAATTAGGGAAAAGAACGCTATTTCCTTTACTCTCTACGAACATCCCCTCAGAATCCTACTGGCTAACCTTTGCAGTCCGTACAATAATACAATAAATATATGGTAATACAATGAAACACGGGTAAAATAAAAACAACAATTACGAAACATACAAGAAATACAAAGTATTAACACAAGCAACGCACCTTAAAAGTTATCTAGAAGAAGAACACAAATAAGTTTAAAATATTTACATTAAGACTTATTTAAAACAAGGTTAATTACTTATCATTAGATTAACTTAAAAATATTATGTGACAAGTATTTTTTGTTTTTCCACAATAAGCTAGAAATATATTTTGATTGAGGTAAATTGTTTTTCGAATATTGCATATTATCGAAATTCAGCTGTTGAATTGTCGAAAGGAAAAAAATTCAAACCTCATCTTCGTATCAATTTGGATTTATTTCTAATTTATCTTAATCATTAATTTGACCGATTTAGCTGATGGAAATTTGTTGATATCTATTCTAAGGCAACGCAACGTACCTGAAGATACTAAAGCCACTTTTCTCCACCTCATCCTTTTGCTCACTTTTGCCACAGCTTCCGCCATAGTGGTCAAAGACGGAAGTAGGGTGATGACGTCATCTGATGGTTCGCCCTGGAAATGAAGAATGAAGATGTATCAGAATACAAACCACTAAAATCAATACTTATTACGTCAAAGGTGCTCATTGTTAATAAGAATAGAATAATGTTTTCATTCATTTAACTTCATGTACGTGAAAAATGTAAAAATTGGACAGATGAAATAATAAATAAAAATATATTAATTCTTTCATGACATGTGAAGATGGGACGATACCAAAATTTTCGCCGAATCTCGAAATAATTCTCGATACTTCTCTAAACACCGGTTCCGATTCGATTCCCGATTTCAGTTCTTGCAATTACTAAAAACTCATTATATTTAGTTACTGTAGGTTTGGAAAACAAAGGCTTGATAAACGGTATTTTTCTCAATAAAACATTAAGAAAAATAATTAAGGCATAAGCTTAAAAATTAGATTGGGATACTTCCTACTAAAAATCTTGGGAAAAAATTCAAAAACTGAAAAAGTAGTAGTAGTAGTTTTTAAATTGGTGCCTCGACAGCTTGGGTCATTTTGCACCAATTACAGATCTCAGATTATTATAAAAACAATAGCTGGGTCAATAAGTTTGCCCATTGTCTTATTTTCTGAAACTGAAAAAATCAACTATTTCGTTTAAATTACTTTAGTACACATCTATTAATATTTAAGTCCTTAACCTTCTTAAATTGTAATTCAGAAACATCATCCCTATTTTTTCGCCCTCTAGTTGATTTCCTTTCAGTATGTAAATGTAACCAACAACTCTAAAATATCGTTTACAACGATATTATCTATTATCGTTTACAACGATATTTTAACAATGTTTAAAAGGAGATTAAAAACAGAAATATTATGACGAAAATGAAGAAATCAGAAGCAACGGACCCAACGGAAATTAGAAAATTGATAGAAACAAGAATGTTCCAATTTTTCACTCGAGAGGACGTAAACTCAAGTATTCATTAAGTCCCAAGGAAGGATGGACTTGAAAAAAGACTGACGAGACCTGGAATCGAACCCGGGTATCCCAATTGCCGGTCGGGTGCTCTGTCCGTTGAGCTATTTTTTTCCCGGCAGAACATTTCTCCAAGCCATACGGGAGACTTTGCGGGCAAGGACGTTGCGAGTTCGTCCACATGGTGGCATCGTCTTGGCTTCATAGAAGCACCGGCCACACAAAGAGACGGAAACCCCCTTCAGGTTGTAAACGGGTAAGGATGACTTTGCGCAAGATGGTGCGCACCCAGGAAAAATCCCAAGGAAGAATGGACTTGAAAAAAGTCTGACGGGACCGGGAATCGAATCCAAGGATCCTATTCCTGGGTGCGCAACATCTTGTATTCAGTAAGTACCATGATTAGGAGTCATTAAGATTTAAAGCTTTTAGTTTACTAATTGCTCAAAATCAATAGGTATTTGTCATCGACATATAAACGAAATGGAAGATTGAGTTTTAAACAAAATATTCCGGAGAATTTTTGCTGGAATCGGAAATGGATGGTAAAACATTCTCCGTATTCGATACACAGAAATGTTCCGACATTTCTGATCAATCATCCAGTCACTAATTATAGGTAATGAGACTTGTATTCTCTATTGCGATACCGAAAGTGATTTGATTCATCAGCTGTCGATGTGTAGAAGACAGACGCGGTTCTGTAAGCGATGTCGTAAAACTGTCTCCAACTGTCTTTAGGAACAGGCAGACGGTTTTAGGACAATCCTTTGCTAACTGTTGCTCTCCGGACAATTTCTCTCTGAGGGCAATTCCCCGAACAGAACCTGACCCAACCCAATCTTTACCGAATCTTTACGGATATACTCGTATTTAACACGTTCTTAAAAGAAATCGAATCAAAGATGAGAGATAACTCGCCGGGCAAAAGAAGATATCTTGCATGCAGAGATTCCATTCTATCCCGCTGTTTTGGTGGCAAAAACAGTGCGAGGGATTGTCCATATGCGCTTGCAGACACGTTGGATCGACATCGATTTAACTTAATGGAGTCCTTGAAAAAGGCCATACCAAGCCGGATCCTGCATAGAGTGCTTGGTAAGTACAAATTCATGCTCAATGTCTACTGGCTAGCATTTGTTAATAGCTACCCTCAACGGAAATTAGATTAATCGATATAGGAAAAATCCACGAAAGGGAGAATCGAAAGTGACAGAGCGAGAATGTAACTCGAGAGAAATTTCTTCCGTAATCTACCGCTGCGGACGACAAAGCAACTAATCAGAAAGCCCTTGAAAACAGCCGCAATCCGCGAAGCGTAATTTTCGACTCGACGGAGAGGAGAGCCGAGACTCGGAATACAAAGGCAATTAGAAACGAGGAGGAGTAACACGGGAGCGCAAAACTGCTCGAATTTAACGTGAGAGTGAGAGAAGAACTTTTGCAGAGGCAAGAAACCAAAGTTTCCCCCCGCAGAGGGATAAAGATTCGGAAAAATCGGCGTGTATCTCCGCAAAAGAGGCGGCGATTCAACGAAGTTACCGCGAGAGAACACCCCTCCCCCAAGACTTTCGGATTGAAACAAAGGAGAGAAACTTCGCCTGAAACACATTAAACTGTCGAGTCATTGATGAATCCGAAGACAATACCGATCCGAAACGATTGTAATAAGTTTTACACTCAGCGACGGTTAAGCGAATTGATGGGTTGGGCGTGAATTTTATGAGATGTTGGGAAGCTGGGAAAGTCTCCTTTTGTTTAGATGGATGAAAGGGTGAGATTTTCCCATCGAGTGAGAGTGAGTTAATGAGAGAGTTAAACACAATTAGTAGCATATGCATTACGCATAGCATATGCCGGGTAAAACATAAATGCTTTCTTAGGCCAGAGAAAATTAAGGTCGAAGATTTTAGAAAGAGAGGGAACTTTCTGTGAATTCTTGAAATGAATTAAATTTTCATTTGAAGGGAAAAAGGTTTCTAGGATGACAATTTTGAGTATACCATTTTATGCGTATAATCATTCACAACTGTAACAATATAAATAGACAATTTCTTATCCTCTAAAAGGATGTTTTATCCTCTAAAATGTTAATGCGAGATGCGATATTTTGCGATGTGAAGGGAAATATCGCTTTTTATTTTAAAGCAAATTGGAAAATTATGCAACAAAGAATCGATTGCATACTTAATGAATTCAGGGTTGTCGGAAAAATTTTGAAATTTCAATTATTCCCACTACGGTATCAATAGCAGCACATACCACAATGTCGACGCATATTTAAAACTAATTTGTATGGGCGATACGGCTGATCTTTTGTATCAGGTAAAAAAACGTTCGCATTCATGGCTGCATCAGATGAATATGAGGACAAAGGCTGTGATTTACAGATTATTTACATTAAATTTACATTGAGTTGAATACTCGACAGCTGATAATCATTTCGTCCAAATTCGGATACGACAATTTATAATGTATAGCATTATTGGATTTCGTTTATATTGTGGATGTGCTAATTGAAAAAAACGGCTCTTAATAACTTGATACGCTTAGCTGTTGTTAAATTTCATCTACTAAAAGAGACTAAGAATAATTTATGCACTCCGTAATTGTTTTTCATCGATCGTTGGCTGAAATATCTCACGCGATGAGTATGTGTACGTCTACGAAAGCCAACCGTGTGAAAGAATTTGTTTCCAAATCAAATATTTATTGGTAATTTAACTTGATTGAGTTTTGTATATTCGAGGCTTGTTTCAACTAATTCAACGGAATAATCCGCATTGAAAAATTTCGCTGAAATAATTCCCGGAGGTGAAATCTTTCATTAAGACACATATTCCTGTATTAGCAATTGAAGCGAAGTTATTTCTTATGCAAAACTTCTCGATTGCCCAGCAATAATACACGTTGAAATAACAATGACTGATTTGGTGCTCAAAGAACACGGTGAATGGGGAAGCAACATGTAGGGATGTACTCGCACGTGAATTTTCGGGCTATTCAGGGTTATATCGATAGATGTCGTCCCTATGACCGTCATCTCTTTTCTGATCCTGTTTGCAAAGCAAGCATACTCGAAACACATGCAAAAATGTAACCGGGGATGAAACATCGCGACAAGCCCGATGTAGGGGAGTACACGTTCTTCCACTCCAGAGGCGTGTAACGTGGGATGAGAGGTACGGGGAAACAGGAGTCATAGGGCCGCTACTACCATCAATCGGGTCGGTGAGGGACAATTGTCTCCCGCCTTCCGCTCTGAATAGGGTAAGTGGACGGGGGAGTAATAACTAGTTTGACGGGGTGACTACACGTGCGGATTTTCACATTATTTCACATTCATTTTTGGAATGAAAAAAACCACGACGAATGAAAAGTGTTACTCTAGATTGATTCGAAGTTTAGTCACTAACCCTTTCGCTGCGACAATCGACTAAAGTGGATTTGACGTTTATAGTCCTAAAGTTGCATCTAATCCAAATTCGTAACTAAAGGGTTAAATAGTAATTACTTGAATTAAATACTAATAATAGGGTGATACCTAGTGCGACATTAAATAGTAATATATAATAGAATTTACTAAATCGACCTCGACTTTGTGGTAGTTTTGTAATATGAAGAGAAAAGAAACACAGACTTTCTTCGCAGGAAGTTTATTCTACGTCCATGGTATCGACCCCTTGGGGCATCGACTGATGATGGTCGTAGAGTAAAAGGCTCCCGGATAGCCAAGTGGGCAACGCGTACGACTTCTGTGAAAGCGGTCCCGGGTTCGATTCCAGGTGGGGGCCCACGTGCGAAATGACCAAAACTGTCGAAGCACTTTTAACAATACTACTGCTACTACTCATAGAGTAAACTAAGTAAATGTTTAAGTCTGTTTTACATTTTCTTCGTAGTTAGAAACAGTAATAATAATTCACAATTTTAGCATTAATGCTATTTTATAGTTCCGTCGATCAGAGTAAATTATCAGAGTACAAAATTACTTGTGAACGTAGGAGACAATCACGACGTAACCAGGACACGAAAACGAATCTCTCTCTTTCAGGGTGGGCGCTCTAACCTCCCATTAAGTCACCACATTCCATCAAAAGCCCTCAAGTACTCACCCTCCATATGGGAGACCTGGGATTGTGTCCCGGTCACCCCAAAATTTTTTCTTCTCTGATTCGTTCTCCAGCATCAAGCAATTTTTCCATGCGGAATACCTTAATTACTTTAAGCTTTTGCTGGTAGGTCATTAAATCATTTCCTTAGTTATTTGGGAGGAAGGAAACGATTTCCGATTGACGACGTAGGGGTATGGACATAAGCTTTCGGGCCCCCGGGTAGTCAAGTTGCTAGCGTTTTCGCCTATGGTGGAAACGGTCCCGGGTTGAATTCCCGGTGCGAAGGCAAATTTCGCCCATATGTGCGAAATTACCTCAGTTATCGAAACGTTTTCAACAATACTACCACTACAGAATGCAAACTTATGCTGTTGCAAGGAAACGGGTGGTGACTTAGAAGGAAAAGGCGTGCACCTAGAAAAAGTCCTAAGAAAATTTCTTAATGATATTCTTATTATGCAAATTTTGTATTAAAAATGTTCTTATTATGCAAATTTTGTATTTAAAAATTGTTGTTCGATGTATAAACTATATACAGTGGAACCTGGAGATAAGAGTTTAATTCGTTCTAGGATTGAGCTCGTATAGCGAATTTCTCGTATCTAGAAACAAA
Source organism: Ladona fulva (assembly GCA_000376725.2). Taxonomy (NCBI): domain Eukaryota; kingdom Metazoa; phylum Arthropoda; class Insecta; order Odonata; family Libellulidae; genus Ladona; species Ladona fulva. Next base: position 151,691 of record KZ308414.1, read on the forward strand.
CTTCCCCATTGAAAATAATGGAAATCCAGTTAATCCGTTCCGCACCCCCAAAAATATCAACATAAAAATAAATTTTCCTAATAAATAACACTGTTAAATAATATAACCGTAGTTTACCTTTGCGAAGAGTCCTGACTGGCGATAGAGATGTGGGGAAGANAAATAAAAAAGGACGGGATAAAAGACTGACAAGATGAGAATTCGAACCAGGATCTTCCATTTCCTGGGCGGATTTTTATTATTATGCTATTTTAACTATCTATTCTGAACTATTGCTATCTGACTAGATAGCTTAATTGGCAACCGTCCGGCAGGTTTAAGATCCGTGTATGATTCCCGTTCCTGCCACACTTTTTTCTCGCCCGTTTTTCCTTGGCACTTATGCTTATTACCGAAATCACTCAATACGAATTTCTATTATATTTTTTACGGATTCCTTGAAGAAATTACGATGAAGGTTTTTAAAACTGATAGAATCGGAATCGTAGATGATTTCTTACGCCATAGGTTATGATCCATTATTTACTTTATAAATGGTGGAAATATATAGGAAAAATTGCAGAAATAATTTAAGTTTCCCTGTGCCCGAATAAACTGGTTTCAAAAAGTTTAAATTTAAGCCTCAATTAAATTAACACAACTTAATTCAGCCTCTGAAGCATGTCAACTATACAGTGACATTTCTCCTTTAATATTCAGAAACTTGGAAACAACGCTAAGAGTTTTCTGTTCGAAATTCACGCAATTTTGAACATAAAACAATATTCCATAACCAAAATAAGAATCTTTTTTTAATTTCCATTTTCATGGTGTTCTTCTCGATTTCATGGGATTATTCTTTCTCATTTAATTTTGCAAAAGATAGAAACCCTGCAAGCGATAAAAGTGAACTAAAATGTATGAGCTTGGATTGCACAATGGAATTAGTCGTAACTCTCGCAATTGTGAACCGAATTCGATATTCTACAAACATAATAGCACTATGTATTTAAATTACTTTCTTTTGGGGCTTATCTCGACTTTCTACGACTAATCTTTCTAATTTAATTTCACAAATGAAATAAATCCTGCAAGAAATAAAAGTTAGCTATACATTTCTTACGGAAACTGTTGTAAGCGTCCGGAGTCGAACCGGGGACAGGTGAATAAAAATAGCCTATTTTCTAATGTGGGAAGACATTTATGAACCTCGAAAGTTTGAAAGTCGTACGAGTTCCAGTTCTCGAGTTTTAGGCGGACAAACATACATACACACTCCACATATAAGATAAGACTATAAGACTAGCATGATCCGTCGCAGTATTAATTTTCCTTCCTTTTAGTGGAGATTTAAGGGTAGGGATGAATCGGACAAACCATCACACCGAAAAAAATGGCAATTCGAGAAGACAACATGTTTTTGAAATTGAATTCACGACAGATGGAATAGATGAGTTGGCAATAAATTCAAGATGGGCATGGACTTTAGCAGGCCGACGGGGGAATGGGGCGGAACGTGGAACTTCGGAACGGGCGATAGGAACTCTGTAGTTGAGGTGTAGAGGAGAGTGGTAACTCGCAAGGACTACAGCGGATCGCCCCGCCCATACGTTGTCCAAGGCCGATTGATGCACCGAATGGGAAGAGATTTATCGCGGGTGTGCGACAGCTCGGAATGTATTTCACTGCGACCGCGCTGCTATTCGCATGGAAACAAAACACTGGAGGGGAAGCGCGGTGGTCTGAAACGGTCATAATTATGCCCGCCAAGAGCTAAGTGATTGATTATGTCCGGGAGATGACCGGCGAGGATTTGGGAATCGAAGCTATTTCGCCTTTGAATGCAAATTAAAGTCTCGTGAATATGCGAATGAAGGCAAATTACGCGGTGTGTTGAGCTTTGTTGTGTCGACATATTTGCTATTTTGCCTGTTTATGATAATTTGACCAATTACGTAAATGCGATGGAATTTCTGTCCTCAATTTGTCTGTTGGTTTCAGGTGGATAAAAACGTAACTTTAGTTTACTTTTCCTCAAATTTTTACATGGTTGTGACGATAAGTAAGATACTGAGGCGTGAGTGATCAATGGCATACATTTAGGTCATTACTTATTGAAAGGTGTGGAATCTGTTTTTCATATATTGTACTGCTATATATTGTATATATAGCAGTACTGTACTGTACGATATATGTATTGTATATATTGTATTGTTTAGTATATTGTATAGGCTTAGTCAGGAAGGCAAAGGCAAACTACCTCACTCCTCATCTTGTCTGTCTATAAAGTATTCAGCCCGAAGATTGGTTGGGACCTCACCCCCTGTATTATTAGCTACGAAGAGTTAGGAGAGGGAAATGAGGCTAACTAGGCAAGATGAGGAGTGAGGTACTTTGACCTTGATTCCTCACTGAGCTAGAATGATATCAGAGCAAGTCCACGTGAATGAAGCACAATGGCTCTTCGAGTAACTTTTTTGTAAAATATCATGAGTGACCATACTCAGTGTCTTATTCAGCATCACTCATACCTCAGTAGCTTTCATATCATTACAGCCATGAACAAGACGGAGACAATAGTAAATGAAATATACATTTCATCTTTATCCTGTGCCAAAAGACAAATGGAAAATATTTCATTCATCAAGATATTGTGGCAGGACTGGCTCTTGTCTAGAAAACCTCATTCTCTTTCCATACTTTTAAAAATGCTAATGATGGACGGTTTGAGAGCCAAACCAGCTTCCGGATGAATCCTGCGCAGACAATGTTATTTGAAATTGCAACGTATTTTCACCAAACGTAATTTTCTTGGTTACCCAGCAGAAAAAGCGATTCATTTAATGGTTAAAAAGAAATTTTCTCTGCTCCCGAGTTATGAAGATTGGAACTAGCATACAATCGACTCAGCCAAGAAGTAGAATTGATCGATCGGGCTAATAATACCCATCGAAAAAGATTCATTTTACGGTGATTTTCACTTCTGCATTTATGTTAATGGTGGGTGTACATGTGTTTGTGAGCAATTGGAATAAAATTAAACTTAGTTATTGAGTGTGATAAAAAACTGTGGAACGGATCAGAAATTTTAGGGTCACTAATTCTTTAAATTGATTTGTTTTGATTTTTTCAGGCATTTAACCGTCACTCGCTGTTCAGAATTACTCTTGAAAAATATATTTGTAAGCAGAGAGACAGATTAGAAATCCGAACCTGTTTCTTTAATTTTTTTCTTTAGTTTGAATATGGAATCCCTGGGTGGTGCTTCTTTCTTATATAGGGTTCTACAGCTTCTATGGACAGCAGTGGTAATTCATTCAACAAGAGGTCATAATTTACATTAACCTCTGAAGTTTCTGAGTCAACAGTCTATTTGAAAAATGAGAAATTCTTACGTGAGATCTTTGAATTCAGATTTTTAAGTACGAAAAAAAAAAAGATGACACACCAAGTATTCTAGGCCTTCTACAGATTCTTTCTGTCTCGCGTACTTAAATTGTTACAGCTCTTTTCAATTTAAAGCAACTTTCATTATATAAGAAAGAAAACTACGTAATTTCGATAAAGGTTTTTTATTGACAAATTTCTTCAACAAGTGGAAATCTTCCGGTGTACCTAATCAATAAACAAACGAAACTAGCCGATAAAAATCTTCTGTGGAAATTGCGAAATGTTCTTCCTTTGAAGATGTGTTTTGAGTTCTACAAAGTCACGCTTGAACGTATTAATTTCTTTAAAAAAAGTTATATGAACATACTGAATGCATAAATATATGAGTGTAACAGCTGTCGCAAATTATATGAGACAGTATCCTTTAGGATCTCGCGCGGTTCAAACAACAGCTAGACTTAAAAACTCCATACTTTTCCAAAAATCTGCCCATTACTGTAACCAAAAATATTAACGTTGTTATGAATTTTAAATGCAAATTGATCAATGATGACTTTCCAATCGGAAACAAACATTTTACCAGTACCTTTTCGATTCTGTCTAAAATCCCAATTCACCCATTATTTTACGATTTAAAAATTCACACCGACACTTTGAATGCTGCTCAGGGCCAGTTAAATCCCGATTGTTGTCGCGGAGTGTTTGATTTTTTTCTCGCAGCCAAATTGAATGGAAAGCGCATGAAGGATTTATGTCGCGAACATTGTCGCTGAAGGGCCAAAAATGAAAGAAGACCGAAAGGGGGAATTTATTCCTCTTTTCGTGTCGATTATCTCATCTCATTGAACGCTGCACGGATCTCGGAAGGGCGTTTTGGATTGGACGAGTTGAAAAACACTGGACCTCCGAGTTTTTTGGCTTCATAAATTTAGATGGAATCGTTCCCATTCTAGCTGCTGCTAGTCTCATAGTATTGAGAGACGGGGAAAATTTTGACGGTTATATTCGCAAAATTGATAAATGGACAATAAATTAGGAATTGCCGGGTTTATTTTCATGATCAATCCGATGGAAATATAAATGAATGCGTTGCATAGGGCTGAAAAAGCCAATTGAAAGGTGAATTAATGATGAACATGTGATTCTGGAACGTTATCTAATAAAGGCAGTTTCAAGCTCATTAGTTTCTAATTAATGGCTTTTAAGCCTTGAGAAAATTAGCATTGAGGCTGTCGGAATCGAATTCACCATTTTCGGTAATTTTCCTCATCTATCCTCATGAGAGATTACTTCTATAGTTAATTATTCTACACACCACGTATTCATAAACTAGTTCTGTTACTCAACTGCGCAATTAAGTGTTCAATCTGCCCGTAACAGTTTTATGATCCCATGAATTTCAGGTGATTAGCCGGTAATTTATTCGTTTTTATCAACTCACGGAAAATGTCCCTATGCATCAGGTGATATGAGAAAACATTCGGACAGCCTGGGTTGTAGTGAACTTTAATCAAAATTTAGAGGTTGATATTAAAAATTGGCGAATCGATTATGTAAATTAACGCAAATCAAGTGGAGTTTGAAGTGAAAACGTCAAAGAAAGTAATGGATCGATCAATACTCTGACCATCGATAAACTCAAAAATACTACTAATACTTCCGATAACCAAGAATTGACCAGAATTCAACGATACCTATCTTTGAGGCAACAAATTGAAAATCTTATCATCCGTATAATAAGCTGACGTTACCACTGATATATTGATTTGAAATGTTTATGTACATTTTTTGTATTTGTATTTTTCAATTTATTATTTATTATATTTTGTTATTACAATATTTCAACTTCATGCTACATTTTGTTATTCCTTTTATGATTCTGTTTAATTATATTTCACTACCTACTTCTCATATTTTCAAATCCTACATCAGTCATTATCTGAATTATTTGTAAGAATTATGCATTTCTTTGTCTATTTTTTCCAGCTGTGTTGCTGACAATTTTCTTTTACTTATTTTCCCCTCTTCTTTGAAATTTTAGTCGCTACTGTCAGTAGGTTTCGCAGGTTTTTCACGCCCCCCTTCACGTAGGTTTTCCTGCAGGGTTTTCATTTTTTCCTAAGTGCAGACTTAGGTTTTTATCAAACCCACGTAACAGTTTCTTCTTTTATTGTTTTTCTTTAGTTCAACTCGCAACCTCTTTCATTCTATCTGTAATGTCTAAGGGTTAGATGTAAGAAAAGACTAATAAGTCTCAATCTTTCCCTTAAACACAGATGTTTTATTATTATTATTATTATCATATAAACAAACGATGGTATGAAGACAGTGAAGTACATAAAATAGGAATGCTTTTCTCGAAATGATTCGGTATATTCTTACGAAATCCATTAGTCCTGCAGTGATTGCGCTGCTCTTTACAGCTTCACCGAGGGGCTTCGACGTGGGTCAGTGCACCCTTAAAAAAATTTGTACCGCGCCGCAATGTTACTTGCCTGCTGTGGACAGCTCCAAGTAATGAATGGCTTGCGCTTCAAGGCTGCCAGTCTGGGAGTTAGGGAACACAGTCCGGGCTCCAGAGATGCCGCAACAGCGGAAATGGATGGATCCATGAGGGACTCCAGCACAGCTGCCAGCTCTCCGGACTCCAGGTAGCAGAGGGCTGATGTGGAACAAGATGTATTCCCCGTTAAGATACGTTTGCATTTCTACTCGATATAATTAAATTTAACATCTAGCAGAGTACTGACTGAAAATTTTAATATAGACATACATAAAGTGTATATTTGGGCGTGATTTTGATTAGAATATAAAGCCCATTGTCAATTTTGATAATTCCCGAAAGAAAAATTATTGAAATAGAGATAAAGTGGTAAGGGCTTGAGGATGTTAAAAGTCCAAAGTGAAAATTAGGAAAAAGTATCCACAGAAGTTCACAACTTAATAAAGACAAGGCGAATGACACTTTGAAAGACATATGATTCAATCAAAGTTTCATGTTACCTTGCTCATTTCAGTAAATAGTGAGTGGCAAATATACGCTATCGCTTAATTTTCAGTAAATTATTTCAGGAAAAATAATGGAACTTGAAAATTAGATTAAATACCATAATCTAAACCAATGAACTGCGGGATATGCTTCAATCTTTTCGATATTATGGCCAGAAAAATTAGATATTAATGGAAATATTTGATACAGTATACATCTATATAGTAAAGGATATCCGTGTTTACGTTGATTTTAATATAGGATGGGGTTTTCTCAGGCAATAGCGATCAGAATTCCATTCTATTCGTGTATACTGACGTAATTACTTCCATTTCCCAGGAGTACTATTATGATACTACCAATTATATGTAAATTACAGTAAAATATGATTACCTGGGAGAATGATATGCAGATTACGTGAACACTAACAACATTTCAATAGTTCTCTGCAACTGTTCTCATTTGACATACCATACGTGTTAAAAGCACGCTATACATTGACAGGGAAATATTGGTTCACCCGTAACAGGTGAAAGCAATTAACTATTTGTAATACACCGTTAATAAACCGTGATGGAGTTCGACACTGTAACAGGTATTTGGAATTGTAAAAGACCTTTGTAAGAGTGGATATAATCAGGATTTGCTGGAATTTGGTTTTACATGCTGGTTGTTAATCATTTTAACACAGATAAGAGAAATTTTCTCACGAATGGTATCGTTGAAGATACCTCTAGATATCTCTTGATACTTCCATATCTTATTATTCATACAATGGATATCGGTTAACAAGGAGACGGATAACACGAAATATCGGTAAACTCGAAGTGAAGCATTGGTCCGTCTCCTATAAAATTCCATGTATATTGATTCGTTCGACGCAAAACGATTAACAGGCAAACGGTGAGCGGGAAAACATTTAGGTCCGCAGGGAAAATACCACCACAGAATTCTTTGGAAAACACGGAATGGCATCTCTGGTGGGATTTGAATAAATAAGTATGTTGTTACTCTCAATTTGAATATCATTTAATGAATGAATTTTTCAGATATTTTAAAAACACCCGAGTTTACGTAATTAAATTTTTGGTGTTCACTGGTTTATTCATTTAATGAATGTAAATAAAGATCCATTGATGGTTAAAAGTCTATTTACATAATGAATCATCTTATTAATTATGAAATAAAATAAATATATTCAAGGGACTCTAAGCGAGGGGTTAAGTTAGCAGGGAATTTGAAGAACCCGAAATGTTCATGTTGGACCCCTACTTTTTCTGTTAACTGATTTCCGCTGGATAAGAATCCAATTCCTACGCATTTTACTGAATCAGGAAACTAGATCAGGAAAAACATAAAATAACCTAGATATCTTTTACTTTTCAATAAAATACTTAATTCGTTTATAACCTTCTAATTATTGTAACTATAACAGCTTAATTAAGTGAATGCAAACATGCTAGTTCGTAGGATTCGTTTGAAATGTATACGTATTGAAATGCTACTGTCGTTAATTCCCTTGTTCGTGTTATCATAAATATCTAGAGATGTATAAATATCAATGTGTCAAAAACATGGCCTGCCGATATTTCTCTGCGAGTTTATTCAGTTAATCACAGCGTCATCTACACTTCAAGGAGAATTATTTCTGATAGATCGATTTCCAATATATTTACATGGGAAACATTTATTTAGGACGGAATAGATCTGGGCAAGTTAATTTGAAGCAAATTCAACACAAACGTTATCTAATCAGCTTGCGCGAACCAGAACGGTTTCGGAGGTACGATAGCGAATAATTTCCTCAGTTTCAACTTTAATCTACGACTTGGAAACGTTTCTGAAGGAAGTTAATACTTTATGCAATACTTGAAATCATTAACTTTGGAAAACGGTTTGTCAATTATTTTGCAGAAATAGTATAAAAAAACTAAAAGAAACAAACAGTCCGATTAAGGCCCTGTCCCTGGACCGGATTAAGGATTTAGTCACTGTTATCTGCAGCAAAGTCGAGGTGATGAAATCAACAAAAGAGAATAGTAGTTTCTACGATCGTATTCTAGCCTTACTAATTACATTATATTTTAACATTAGCTTAGTTAGTCACAAATAATTCTGATATATTCGAATATGATTCTAAGGTTTGAACATTTACATTGTTGGCAACGAATTCATCGTAAATTTGCCAGCACGAAATCATTCTGTTCTTTGCGAGAACTCGTTGAAGATAGGAGTTCTTACAAACAACGAGAACGACTTCTAGTCATAAAATAGTATTCTTCTCTCAATTGAACTCAATGGAATGATTGCCGAAAGGTATCCTCCTCGTTAGATTTTGTCTTGGAGCGTTCGCAATTGTCGAGGAAAATATCTCTTTGCGTCGGTGACTACGAATTTCACTCAATAAACTCAGAAAAGGGAGATGAAGAGGAAAAGAAAGGAAGAAAGGTATACAATTTGAAGTGGAAGTTACACTGAAGGTAAAATTGAAAGGAGAGGTATACATACATTTGAGGCTTCAATTGTAGTATATCTGGGATGTTGCTCTCAAACGGATATCTGAGGATAGGCGGTAGACATTAGCGATGGGTGAGAGATATGCCTCTTTGTTAAGGGAATGAGGCTTACTTGGTAAAATGAGGTGGTTGGTGAAAGAATGGAAAAAGAAGAGGAAAAAGGAAGTGTGCTAAGCTAAAGAATAAGGGAAAGAAAAGTTCCCAACTTCCAAGAGAGTTGAGTCGGACCCAATGGCATAAACTAATTTATAACGAAGGTCGACTCCCTACCGTCCTTGAGAACAAGAGAGCATGACCAGAGTCAAGCTCGACGAAGCCAAATAAAGAAAAAACCGTCTCTTCAAGTAAACAGAACCGGAAGGCACTCAAACGGGGCAGATGCCATTCCATTAATCAACCAAATAATACGCGGGGAGGCCCTTAAACTAAATTACAACTCGATTCACTTCAGTTAAAATATCCACGTCTTCACAACTCAAAATTCCATTGCTGTTTAGATATCGTATATACTTCAAATTAGATTATCAAATGCGTGATAGAAGGAAGCATTGGAGTATTTACAAATTTAAAAAAGAAAGATGTGCGATATATTCGTTCTTCTCATTTTGGTTGTAAAATCTTCAGCTCGAAGGCCGGTTGGAAGCTCACCCCCTCTACCGTCAGCTACGAAGAACTAGGAGAGGGAAATGAGGCTTACTAGGCAAGATGAGGAGTGAGGTAGTTTGCCCTTGCTTTCCTCACTGAGCCAGAATGCTATAGCAGAAGAAGCCCACCATAATGATACACAATGACTCTACGAGTAACCCTTTTCGTAAGATTGGAGGAGAAACCTTAATGAATCTTACTATGCAGCATAACTCATACCTCAGTAGCTTTCATATCATCGCAGCCATGAACAAGACTGATTCAACAGTATATGAAAGGTACAATTTTCTGTATCTCCTACTAAAAGACAAACGATAAATATTTTATTCATAAAGATATGGTAGCAGAACCACGTGTGAATATGCAATCTGACTCTGAAAGAGTATATCTTTGGATTATAGAATTCAGTCGTAATCACTCCCAGTTCACTTCCTTAAGTACCAAAACTTTTGATTCTCAACACTCAATGTCAGAATACTGAGAGAAAACTTGAGTCTTGTTGACTCAAGTTTTCTCTCAGTATTCTGAAATATACTTTAAGAGGAAATAATCCTCCATCTATTGGAGAGGAGGAAAGAATTGAAGGAATTCGCGAACTTTCGTGCAGCGCTAATAACTTCTACTTTGCCTTCAACAAGGAATATAGTTCAGGAAACACATTTTTTCATGGAGGTAGGAAATGGTCTTTAAGAAACTCGTAATAACCTCCGCCAGGGTAGAGAAATCAGTGGACATTTAATTTGACATTTAAACAATCGCATAAAAATCTGCCATTAAAATTGGAAAAACTCATGATAATTTTTTCTTGGCACGGAAAAAATTGAGATGAATATCCTTACTCGAGGTTATTCGATTCCATTAATGTCGTTTACGAGAATATCCCTGGGAAAATGTTATCTGATGCACAAACTTTGAAGGGAAATAGAATTTTGAGAATTTTAAAGAGCTAAGTTAATATGGAAAGCAAACCATACCCTCAGCATAGCATTAATGGAGTGAGTAAACAAGCAAATCTCGTCAATTCCTTGGAATCCACGTGCAAGTGAGGAAAAATCCGGAAAACTAAATAATTAGGAATACTTCTGAATAAGATTCAACCTGCCTTGCTCCAAAGGCAAAGTTCCGCAATGTTTTCTTTCTCTCTTTAAAATTCCTAATGACTGAGGAACTTTCCAATTCCAACCGACCTTCCACTCGCTTTTTGTAAGATTAATTAGAATTTTCGCGAGTTTGCTCAGCTCAAAAGTACGCGGAAAAAAAACTGAAAGCGCAAATGTACACTCAGATGTTTTATAATGTTTAGTTGAAGACCTGCATCCCGCAGAACTTAATCTTTTGCAAAAACATGCAAACTTCGCTGACATTTCAACTTGGATTCCCTTAATAAATGACTATATCTTAACTTTCCAAGACAGTTGATAAATTTATTTGGGCTCACGGAATTTTATTTGAAAACATATCCAGAAAATTTCTTATCTCATTCCATAGACCGATAAAGTATATAATGGGGGAGTGTTTTAAATGAGCTGGTGTTAAGAAATAAAAGGAAAAACGAATTAAATTCCTAAATATAGTGGATAAAGAAAGCATTCACTCGATCATCAAGAGTGGGAATCAATTGGACACAAACAGCAACACAACTTTTACTATATAAAATATTAGCTCAACATGCTCTCATAAGCATATCCGATCGTTTTCATGAACATCGCATAGAAATTGTTTCGTACATCTTTGAAACAGTCCATATCTTTCCGTTTATTCCCCAGTTTTGTTGTCTTTTCTAAAATAAATTATTTCTGACGAAATAAATCACTCGGACTTGAACCCCTTTGGGTCCTTCTAAGCTATCACATCAACAAATGTATCACAATTGTCGGGGTATTTTAAGACATATCTGTAACTCACTGGACACTTTAATAACAAACCGTCCACATGACCTGTGTTATAGCTAGTTGAACTTCATAAGAAAACTTGAGCAGGCAAAGATGTGATCCGCGGGCCACATGCGGCCCACCAGCTTTCACCGTACGCCTCGCAATGGGCTTAAGGAACTACACGTATTTAAATAAATGAACAATCTTTATTTTGGAGTAATCTACAGATTAAAATATCTTTATTTTGGGCAAAATTGAGACTTTAGAGTCTCCTCTTCCATTTTACCCATCGTCAATGTAAAATAGTGAATAAAATAATAATAAAACTTAATTTTAGTCGAAAAAATTGGAAATATTTAGTTGTGGACTGAAAAAATGTAAGTTCAGCTTAGAAAAAATATCCAGAGCAGGAAAACACCCACAAAGAAGGGAGGTGTGAACAACCCTACTAAGAGTAAAGACTAAGAGATTGAAAAACAGATACCCTTATTGCTCATTTAGAAAATTAATAGCCATTTAAAAGTTAAAAATTAAAGATAGTAGTAAACGGCTTGTCGCTAAAAAAATCTTTCAAATATGCATACATTATTCGTGTTTTTATGCTTAAGTAAATATTCTTTGCTTATCATAAAAATATCCTTAACTTTCCGAAAATTCTTTATCTGCGGCCCTTGATAACTCTATTTTACAGCCATGCTGCCCTTTCCTTCTCGTAAACCGTGCCCACGCAAAAGAGGCGAATAATTTAGGTCGTAAAGTGTGATTTAAATGAAAAAAATAGGGGAGAAATAGTATGCATATATAAATCAAAGTTCATCCCTATAAAATTCTTCCTTGTTGCACATGTTGATTGTAAGCCGGAGATTCCTGGCTATTATATCCGAATTTGCTCCCAGGCAATTTTCCAAAGCGTAGACTCAAGAGGATAAGGAATTGAAGTCTGTAAGCATTAATTAAAGTTTAATCAGCGTTATTAGGATCCCAGTTAGATCTCATTACTGCACGATTTAAATGGGCAACATCATAACGAATGAAACCTATTAATCATGAGAAATGTCATTCTCACCCAGATGACATTTCCCCTCCAATTACTACCTTAAAGGTCAGGTCATACAAAAATGTGACCTATACGTTCCGTGCAAAATGTAACTGTCTTAACACGCGACTTGAGATAATAAGAGAACACATAATTTCAATTAACGGTTTATATTCGGATCACGTTTACTATTGGCCCTGTATACAAAAAGGAAGAGGTTTAACACTATCGTTTCCCATCAAGTGTGCTCTATCGCAAGTTTTTTCATGTACGTATACGTTAAGATGCCATTATTCCAACAGTTTCAGCCAAGTGCTTTGTCATCATTGAGAAAAATCGAAGAAAACATGTGAGATGCAAGGTTGATACACTCCATAAGATGATTGATGTGTAGGTAGTTGAAACATCACACAAGAGAACAGCTAGCAAGTTAATAAAATTCCTCTCTGCATATTCAAAAGTTTTTTTCTGTCTTATATTACAAGTGTCAATCCGCATACTTTAGAAATACAGTGAAACACAATATAATATACAACGAAAGGCATCTCAATATACTGTAACGCCTTTCGTAGTTATTGTATGAGTTCTATTAACAATTTTTGATTATCAAAATATTTTGACCAATAGGCTTGCGAGCTGATTACTGTAAAGGTAGTAAGTTGAGTATGACAGGTTCTTGTTGTTACTTCCTTCATTGATTTAGAAAAATAATTGAACACGTAAAGGCATATTTCAGGCACTAAAGGCGATTCAAAATTTAATTTGTGAATTTCTAAAGGATGAATAATTTTGATGAAGCGGAGATCAGATAGCGTGAGAAAGCGGTAGGTAATACGAAAATAAGCGCACACAGGACAGGAAAGAAAGGATAATGAGATGAAAGAGGAGAAAACCCGTATTGACAGCAAAAGGGTGAATAAAAAAGATGAAGCTAGAAAACTGCGCAAAAAAGTTCTGCTTTTAGAGACGGTGAAAGGATTTCAAAAGAACGACTCGTGGAGTTATCGTGGCAAAATAATGTGAGCAGTTTAAAGCAGTTTCTCAAACTAACTTCAAGCGCTTTAGTTAGCGAAACAGAGTTAAATAGATCGGACGAAAACCAGTCTATGTCCGTAGAACTAAAATCTGAAGCAACAGCCGTTTAATTTCATGTCTCATATTTGAGAGTCAAATTTTGAAAACACTTCCAAACAGAAAGCTGCTAACAAAACTGTAATATTTGTAGCTTTTTCAGTATATAGGCTATTTCAGTTATTAAAAACATTACGAATCACGTTTATCATTCTTCTCACACGATGACAGACTTAATGTAACTAAGATGAGGTATATCGAAGCTTTAAATGAACTAGTGAAATATTTCGTAATATATATGGATAAGGAAATTATGTAAAACCCAAGATTCCCGAGCCGTTAAATTGTCTTAATTTAACTAACGTTAAATTAAGATGGTAAATATTTACAATCGTCTACATATTAATTTTTTGCGTGCGATTAATTTTTTAATCTCTCTCATTAACTCAATGAAGTTCTGTGATTAATATAGAACAAATGTATTTTGCGAAGTAACGACTTCAACAATCGGCAATAGTCGTAATGTGCGGGTTTATCGAAAGCGTTGTAGTTTACAACAAATCGATGTATTTTATCAGAGTAACCGCGAAAACATGATGATTAAAATAGTAACTTCCAAAAAAATCTATCTTCCTTATAGGTAATTCTCTCGAATTTGTAAGAGCAACATTTCCAATTAAATTCAACAGAAGAAAAAAGGTCCTCAACGAAAGAAAATTTGAACTTAACATGCATTTGTCACGGAAATTACTGAAATTTAATAGATAAGTATGTAAATGTATACATTCATAAGTGCATACACAAGGGTGTTCATTAAATTGGAAAAGTATTCTTGAACTCCGTTTCAATGGTAGTGGAACTGTTAGTTTACATTTTTGACAATCAAACGCTGACTTTTATGGTAGCATTTCATAAAAAAGGATGAAGCACATATTTAATCAACTTTATCATCAGTTGCAAATGTTAAGAATTGAATTATATTTTATAGAATGCTTATCCTTTGTTTCCATCAGTTTTTGAGTACTTGTACTAACCTATTGACATACTTGATACTAAATGCAGGAGGTACGCTATCTATCTATTCTGGGTGATCAATTCATAAAAATGAAAAATAAGTAAAGGTTCGTACATCTACTTCTTCTGGAAGACTTCTAAAGGCGTTTTGCAGGGGTATAAACACCAAAAGATCGATCAATTTCTTTCTTCTATTTTTATTGCGGATGACGTGTTTCAGCGTTTTATAGCGATTTGTCTTCTCGTTTCTGTCTCTCTTATTTTACGGTCTGTGTCGGATCGACATCGGTGTCAGGGAGGTTACATAGTATCATCCGTGAGCGCACTTAATCCGAAATTATTCAGCAACGCCAGAAGCTAATCTCCTATGTACCAGTCTCCGTTTCATCCCTGCCAATCGAAAAAACGGGTTATTTACTTTTAGATAATCATTGAGATAGTATTAGTTGAAAGCGCCTGTTTGATATTCGTTAAAACGCATAGTAAAACGCTATTACTTAAAATTTCTCAGCGAATGGAAACCCCAACCTTGGAAGTTGAAATGTGGGACCACCTAATCCTTGGCAGAATAGCTTTAGGCCCAGGTCGAGCAGGAGTGCATTAATCGTCGGAGACACTTGATTAATGTACCTTTTAATGGCTTTCCGTAACCGGGATCACCACCTTTCAATTTAGCTGCCTTCCCAATTCATTACTATCAAGGGTACAAAAACTGGGGCATCCATCGGATGTTACTACCTCTTGCATGGTTGGCAAAATCTTTGCGAAAATTTGGAAAAAAAGTTACTCACTTGATGGATCATGAAATTAAATATAAAATATATCGCTCAAGATGCTGACAGAAAAGCATCTTCCTAACTTCACGTTCGATATTCACACGCCTTGACGACCTTCTTTGGATCTTTGTGATTTTAAGGTTAATTTCTAAATATGTCTGTACTTCTCTGATTGCTTGTAATCCATTGTGATTTTTTGCTATTCTCTATATTTTAAACTATCTCTCTTTCTCTTTTGTGATAAAATTAATCTCGCGATCACATCGACGTTTAATTAACTTGCTATCTAACCTTCCCTGCTTTGGAAGTCTCATTGTCCCATGTGATGTTTCATTTACACACGAAACAATTAACATCCCATAATGTAATACTTCTCAGACAGAAATTAGCTGCTAACTTGTGGAACTGCAATATGCGATCATGATTATTTCGAGGTTCTGCGCAGCTCTATTAACATGTTCCGAGTATCTTCTCATTCTGACACGTGCGTCTCTCGGTTCACCCCTTCCCTTTGTTCTGCATCCATTCCATTCTCGGCCCACCCCTCATCTTTCCCGGAGGCATACCTCGACAAGGAGCACTGGAATTTGACATCTCAGTCGGAATGCCATTGCCTCACCTCAGCACGCCAAGTCACGTATCCCTCTCCATGGCATCGAATGGCCCATTTATCTCTACTACATCTCACCTTTTCATCCTCAACCCTTGCTCCATCCTTCCTCCTCTGAATACAGCTCCACTGTTTTCTACATCCTCATACAAAGACTTCCTTCTTTTCAGGAAATTAATTCCACTTCACTACACATCTGCCTTCAATTCTGAACGAAACTTTCCATTTCATCAGTTTTCTCCGAGTCCTTCACTTTGACTCAAACACAGTATTTTCACTTTATGTTTTAATTTCCGATTTTGGTATAGCTTTCTTTTTTCGTGTTCGCTTTTCGTCCCAATTTTGGGATATAATTTGTTGCGAAATCCTGGTGAAGCTTTGTTTAGGTCTGAATCTTTGGTAACAAATCCGTCTTCATTGTTCAATGTGACCCCGTTTTATTCACTTGGAAACCTTCTAATAGTAAATCTGAGGGTAGTGCTAGTGATGTCATACGCAAGGAAAAGGTAAGGGACGTTTGAACGTTAAGGCGTGCATCAAGGAAAAATCCCAAGAGAAAACGGACATGAAAAAGGATCGAATCGAATTTTCCTGAAGAGGGTGATATATATTATAACTACCAGCTGCAGTAACGGAGTGAATGGGGTTCAAGCGTTCTATTACTAAAGTCCCGAGTGCGTATCCCGGCTAATCGAATTTTTCTTGTTAGGAAATGGTTGTCGGGATATGGTCAGTTAATTATAATAAAAATAAAAATGGATGTAATTGAGGTCTTCCTGCTTCCATGAATGAATCTATTATTATTGTTAGTATCTCTAAATTTTAATTAAGTCTTAGGATTATCGGCAATCACTTATATAAGAAATGAAAAGCTTTGTAGTTTCCACACAGATTTCACTTGCGACCGGTTTCAACTCATCCAAGTCAGCACCAGGTTTTAGATAATTTATGTATGAATCGTTTGATAATTATATTAATTATATTTAATACATATAATTATAATTAATATAATGTGCAATCAAATATAAGGAATTGAAGTCTGTAAGCATTAATTAAAGTTTAATCAGCGTTATTAGGATCCCAGTTAGATCTCATTACTGCACGATTTAAATGGGCAACATCATAACGAATGAAACCTATTAATCATGAGAAATGTCATTCTCACCCAGATGACATTTCCCCTCCAATTACTACCTTAAAGGTCAGGTCATACAAAAATGTGACCTANCAATCTTTCTACAAACACAATTTGACAATTTCTTTTGTAAGTTTACTCAGTGTTTACATAGAAGTACATATAAAACATGAGCCGTATATATCTTATAATGGGAACAAGTCTTAAGGTTGAACACAAACTTACTCACTTTATGATAGCACTATGGGGAAGGTAATTACTTACAAAAAGGTTTTGAAGCTGAATAATCATCATAATATATGTGTTTACGTTATTTTCGTCTAACGTTGACCAAGAAAATATAAAAACCTGCGAAAAATCACTACGCTATAAGTTAAGTTGATTAGAGAACATTTAAGTGATTACCTAAAGGATGTCAATGATTGTCAGTGACCGCAGGGTTCGATCTTTTGTTCAAATCCTTTATTTGGCATGCGTGTGGATCTGGAGACATAGGTCTTTACATAAACAGCTGTGAGTGTTTCCGGAGTCACAAGACGGCGACCCCTATCTCATGCATACTTATACGAACTGAAACATTTCCCACCTATAAAAGTAGGAAAAAAGACAATATTTTTGCAAGGATTTCAAATAACGTTTATATTACTTATATACGGATATTTCCAAGGGTGTAAGGACGTTCATCCAAAAGCTTTACACCCAAGAGATTCTTCTCCTATGGACAGTTCACCCTTTAAAATTTTCATCCAACTATTTTTCATCCAACTATTTTTCAACCAAGAGCAGTTTCACCTAAGAGAGGTTTCACCCAAAAGATATGTCGCCCACTTTCATTTCACCAAATGAAGTTTCGAATAGCCCCAAAACCAGAAACAATAGATTTCCGTAAAAGAAGATCGATAATAAATACGGTCTAAAAATTGTCACAAAGCACCCCGAAAAGGAACCTCAAATATGATGTACCAGAAAGTAAGTTTTATCTTACCCAGAGAGGGATTTGCAACGTTACAGATGCCTCGGTCTTACTTTCTACGAACAATTCGATAAAAAACTTTGCGGGAAATCTGTGGCAGGAAGATTTATTCGGCCGACGTAGAGAACATCTCTCTATTATCTTACTAACTCATTGTCTCCCTCTAAGACTCAGAAGCCTCCATCAAGATTTTATATCATCCACTATTTTCATAAGTCAAGAAATCTGAATTTCTGGAGCGAAGCCTTGCTAACAATATGAAAGGTGTGTTTTTATATAACCATGAGACAGAGAGCTCGAAAACAGGTCTGTCCCGTGAAAAACGTGTACACCAGTACACTACAATACTTCAGAGAAAGAAAGATTAGTCAAATAAAGAATTTTCCAGAACCAGCCACTTAGTCAAACAAAGAATTTTCTGAAGATGGAACAAGGGATCTTTGAACACAAGGAAGCTCTAACGAGCCACATGGAACCTTTTTTCGCATAAAAAAACTCTCGACACCAAACGAGAGGTTACCTCAATAGAAGACGGATTTCAGCAAAAAGTTGCGCTTATTGGAAGTCCTTAGGATCCTGGATTTTACCTCGACAGGGTACATTTGTTCTCTCTTTATGACGTCTACTTAACACGGAGAAAAGCTTCGACACCGCAGGATTCGGTCGGCGGCGATAGATTGGCCATTCTTGCAGTGCCAAAAAAGGCCTTCGCAAATGATCTGCTGTAATCCGTGTGACGACGCCTTGATGACGTCCAATCGACCAGAGTCGCGTTTTGAAAAGCTTCGCCGCGGCTTAATGGGTGGATTAGAGGAGAATTGGGTTCATGACGTTGAGCAAAATGGAGGAATTTGTTGCGTAAGACGCTTACGAAGTGCAGCAAAATGGAAGGGGTAATGTATAATAAGTGAATATATTACTGTTGAGAGCGAACGAAATTAAACATTTTCTGAGGGTCATCCAGAAGGTAAAGAACAGTATCTCGACAACTATCTCAGACATAGTTAAAACGTCACGTAATAGTTTGAAGCTGAATGCTATATCCAAATTACTTCTACAAATAGTCACCATTCGTGTTCTAGCTCATCTAATGTTTTTCTACATCTTCCCAATAAGAATTTTCCTGTATATTTTTAAACGTCATCAATGCAGCATCGGTGGTTCAGTGGTAGAATGCTCGCCTGCCACGCGGGCGGCCCGGGTTCGATTCCCGGCCGATGCAAACTTTTATTCAACTTTGCTCCAACGCAGCTTAGAAAGATATTTAACTAATCAAATGGAGAGCTCAAATACCCAACTTTTTTGGGTTTTTACGTGAGTCAGTTGGGAGCGAAAAACGCCGTTTCGAATATAACAGAATCACGTGGTAAAAAGTAATTCTTTAGGGTGGTGCGAAAAATGGCGACTAGATCTTAATGTAGGTAATTTCTCCGTAGTTAATTTCTTAGAAAGGAAACAATAGCGTCAGAACATCCCGTACAAGATTAGCGGAATAAATATAAATGTAGTCGACTCAGTTCAATATCCTGTAATCACCCTTACAAATAACTTAAACTGGAGCACACATATTCGGAAAATATACAGTAAAGCAGCTAAAAAGCTGGGTTTTATAAAGCGCATTGTAGGCAGATGCGATGAAAAGGTTAGAGAGTGATATTATTTCACATTAGTTAGGCTCCATCTGGAATATGCGGCGAATATATGGGATACAGCGGATGAAAAGTGTACCCCAGAACTCGAGAAAATGCAGCGCAATGCTACACATTTTGTTAAAAGGTGCTACGAAAGAAAAGCAAGCGTTACGCAAATGCTCTCAGACGCAGGTTGGGAATCCTCGAAAGAAAGGAGATTAGAAGCTAGGCTGCGATTGCTTGATAAATTTAGAGAAGGTACATTTGCAGAGGACGTAGGTAATTGGTATTATGCGACCCCCTTCTGCTACTTCAGCCGATCCGGCAATGGGCGTAAAGTAAGAGAAATACATGCGAGGACAAGTCGTTTTAAGGACTCATTCTTTCCGTGAACAATACGCGACAACAATAAGCTAAAGAGGTAACTCGGACGCTTACACCCCCTGCCACACGCCTAAAGGTGGCTTGCAGAGTATCAATGTATACGTAGTTATTGTTTGCTGAAGTGAATTCCCTCTAAAAATTCACATTGTTATACGCTAGATGCATAGTGTTGGACTTATGGTATGCTCAAACATTTTCACTTTAGTATCTAACTTCATTTCAACGCATCTGAGCCAGTACGGTTCTTTTTTAGAGAAGAGACGAGAGTGAGTGAGATGACCTAGCTACATATACATGTATATAGAATAAAACATCGCATGATACAATTCTATTCTATAAGAGCTGAATATGAGAAGCATATGTATAAACATACGTGTAAAGGAGCATATCAAAAGTATATCTTACACATTTTTAATCAATTGTTAATGTTTGCAAATAAACTTCTTAATTATTGGAAAAAGCGAATGCTTCCTTTTAAATTTGTTTGATATTCGCAGCTATGTAAGGAGAACTGCTTCGGGTCTTCATTTGAAGTAATTGAAACTGAACTATTTTGTAGAGCCCGTTTTGTGTTTGGACTGTGATAAATAAGTAGTTGAAAGATTTTAGTAGAGAAACGACGGATAGGATCAATAAAGCTAACCAGCTCAAGCGCTGCTCTTATTAATTAACTATTTGGCAATGACTTATTATTGTAAATTATAAAAACATGGGCTTGAATTTCTTAAGGCAGTTGAGTAACAAATGCATCGAAAACATTTTAATCTAATTTTATCACTTGTCCCTTTTCGTCGTGGAGTCGGCTTAGGTGTTTTATATAGAAACGAAACTTAGTCGCTTGTTTTGTTCCTCTTGAGAAATTCATTTCAGTTGACCTTCAATTTCAAGGCAAGTCATGATCAAGCAAAAATCGGACCGCGCAGACACATTTAATATTTTTTCACAAACAAACAAACCCCGCTTAATGCGGGGGATAGGTTCCAATAAGTTCGAGTGGTAAACGAAACAGCGCTAAACGAGTACGTAAATAATGTGGATAAGTGAAACAGAACATAGAATAAGAAAATCTATCAGTTTTTTGTTTTATTTTGTGACATTTACTGCTCAATGATTCTTCATTAAATGAATTATATAATAATCTATTTCTAATATCAATTTGTGAGAGGAAGGCTCTTTCTCATTTGACATCTTTTGTTTTTTGTAAAGAAGTCATTGCATTTTCCTGTTTTGATCAGCAATCAGCTGTTTATAGCAATATATCGCATCAATTACACTTCGTTTTGCCTTTGAACTTCTCTCAAAATTTGAATTATTTTGCATAAACTGATCCCTAATTTCTGTTACAGTAGCTAATCTTTTTTTAGATAATCCGTTGAAAGTTCTTTTTGTTCCTCATATTCAGAAACGCTAATTAATTTGGATTAACAAAATCATGCGCAATTTCTGGGAATCCCAACACCGCATTCGATTGAGGGGAATCCCAATAAAACCGCGCAATTCTGAAACAGCGTTAAGCGGAGCAGCGTAAAGTGGGATCTTACTGTATATATATATATATAAAATAGTTTCCCACCCGGATTTTTAATCATTAATCAGCTTGAATTTCAATTTAGGTCGCAATATATAATTTAAGTTTATTTTGTGATAAAATTAATCTCGCGATCACATCGACGTTTAATTAACTTGCTATCTAACCTTCCCTGCTTTGGAAGTCTCATTGTCCCATGTGATGTTTCATTTACACACGAAACAATTAACATCCCATAATGTAATACTTCTCAGACAGAAATTAGCTGCTAACTTGTGGAACTGCAATATGCGATCATGATTATTTCGAGGTTCTGCGCAGCTCTATTAACATGTTCCGAGTATCTTCTCATTCTGACACGTGCGTCTCTCGGTTCACCCCTTCCCTTTGTTCTGCATCCATTCCATTCTCGGCCCACCCCTCATCTTTCCCGGAGGCATACCTCGACAAGGAGCACTGGAATTTGACATCTCAGTCGGAATGCCATTGCCTCACCTCAGCACGCCAAGTCACGTATCCCTCTCCATGGCATCGAATGGCCCATTTATCTCTACTACATCTCACCTTTTCATCCTCAACCCTTGCTCCATCCTTCCTCCTCTGAATACAGCTCCACTGTTTTCTACATCCTCATACAAAGACTTCCTTCTTTTCAGGAAATTAATTCCACTTCACTACACATCTGCCTTCAATTCTGAACGAAACTTTCCATTTCATCAGTTTTCTCCGAGTCCTTCACTTTGACTCAAACACAGTATTTTCACTTTATGTTTTAATTTCCGATTTTGGTATAGCTTTCTTTTTTCGTGTTCGCTTTTCGTCCCAATTTTGGGATATAATTTGTTGCGAAATCCTGGTGAAGCTTTGTTTAGGTCTGAATCTTTGGTAACAAATCCGTCTTCATTGTTCAATGTGACCCCGTTTTATTCACTTGGAAACCTTCTAATAGTAAATCTGAGGGTAGTGCTAGTGATGTCATACGCAAGGAAAAGGTAAGGGACGTTTGAACGTTAAGGCGTGCATCAAGGAAAAATCCCAAGAGAAAACGGACATGAAAAAGGATCGAATCGAATTTTCCTGAAGAGGGTGATATATATTATAACTACCAGCTGCAGTAACGGAGTGAATGGGGTTCAAGCGTTCTATTACTAAAGTCCCGAGTGCGTATCCCGGCTAATCGAATTTTTCTTGTTAGGAAATGGTTGTCGGGATATGGTCAGTTAATTATAATAAAAATAAAAATGGATGTAATTGAGGTCTTCCTGCTTCCATGAATGAATCTATTATTATTGTTAGTATCTCTAAATTTTAATTAAGTCTTAGGATTATCGGCAATCACTTATATAAGAAATGAAAAGCTTTGTAGTTTCCACACAGATTTCACTTGCGACCGGTTTCAACTCATCCAAGTCAGCACCAGGTTTTAGATAATTTATGTATGAATCGTTTGATAATTATATTAATTATATTTAATACATATAATTATAATTAATATAATGTGCAATCAAATAATTAACCGCGAGAAATTTCAAATCTTCGCGACGCATTTACTCATTTTGCATATTCCTAGCTCCTTACGGCAAAGAATATCTTTCCTAATTAAATGATCACTGTCACGATCTGCTGATAACAGAGAAATAATCTCATTCTGTAAATACTTCCTTACACCCTCGGAATTTACAGCCAAAATAAGCCGTCTAATTAGAAGGATGGGCCCCTACTAATTTTCTGGCTCCAAGTTTTCATGTAACCGCACCCGTCGCTATCGTTAAATTTAAATGCAGTGTATCCCAACTCCTTTGTCCTTTCCCAGACAACGAGAAGTACACCGAGCATCGCAGATGCCCATTGAACATTCGCCAGACATCCAGCCGAGGTAACGCTCGTGTCTGTAAATAATTTACGGCCAATTTCGATCGGATGATGTCGCGTGAAAGGGAAACTATTGTTTCTTCTCGAAGTTCAGGGACGGCGATAAAACGTCTTCGGCAGAGTAGACGTCTCGCTCAAGCAACGTTCTCCCGCATTATAACGGCCATGCTGCGAGAGGAGCGCTCATCACAGATTTGAAGTACACCAGGCGTAGATGCCGGCATCCCCGTCGTTAAAGGGGTCTGAAATTTTAGCGCGCCCAAGAAACTCGTTCGTGACACGCCCAAGAGCACAAACGGCGATTACTTCAGTTTGTTGCGGGAGAAACTCCATTCGCGCGGGAGTAAGAACTCGATAAAGGTTCACTCTCGCATTATGACTTTCGTTTATCGGCAATGCCGCGCCCTCCTCTTCATCTTTTCGAAACCGTAAATGTGTTGAGCTTTAACAGAAGCGCCAAACTAAACGGAGAGAAAGGAATTTTATGTGACCTGCAACTCAATCATTTCCTTCTTTTGCGTATTTCCGAATACTCTTTATGTCGTCGGCGAAACAAGAAGTCGTGATCATTCATGTTTGCCTTTTCGTGGCCAGAACTTTGTCTAAGGTTATGAAGAACGTGTGCGACTAATTGAATTTTTATCTGGCTGACTTAATATGCCATTTCCTCTTGCTTCGGATTCTTTCTGTTGTAAACAAAACGAAATTTTTCTACAATTAGTGCTATGAACAGGGTGACAGGTAGTTTTGCGTGGTGAGGTGTGTCTAAGAATATTTCCTTGTCCACAGTATCCCGAACGACATGTCTTATTATTCTGGCAAGATAGCTCAATTGGCTAGAGCAGTCACCCGGAAAGTGACACGAGAAGTTTCTGCAATTAGTGTTATGAAAAGTGTGCTTGGTAATTTTGGGCGATGAATATTTCCTTGTTCCTAGTCCCCTTAACGGTATGTTTTGGCATGATATCTCAATTGGCTAGAGCAGTCATTCAAAAGTGGAAGATTCGTGGTAGGACCTGTCAGACTTTTTTCGTGCCCGTATCTCCTTGGGAATTACGTTAGAATTTTCTTGGCTAAAATGATCGCTTTGTATCGTACAAAATATGTTAGATGAGAATGTAAGGTATAAAAGTGCAAGAAACGATGTTTATCATTAATTAAGCATTAAGAGAATTAGTCAAAATTTGAAGCAACGTGTGATGGCATTGAATTCATATGTATCTTTCTCTTGCCTTCCTCCTCCGGGACTAAATATGGGATACTATAATATAGTATATATAGAATAAGATTTTACACGATTTATATTTATGTTTTTTATTCTTGGTATTTCTAAATTATTTTACGTTAATTGGTTTCTCATAATAATAATTAGGAAAATTCTTATAAAATTTCATTGAAATTAGGGCTAAATTACATCTTCCGTGTACCTTATTTTCTAACGTAGGTGTCCAAGATCAACCTCATAGGATTATGCATTATATTTTAATTATTTGTTTATTCAAATTTGGATGTGAAATTTTATCATACGGAAAATTTTGTTTTGAAATTATATTCAGTTTTTGATTATCCTACTAATAGCTACATAAATCAAGAAAAGTTAACCGCATACAGTTTAGAAAATTAAAATTTATTTCCATTTTATTCTGAACCTGTCAGTAGGATCAGAATAATTAGCACTATTAGAATAGGTTGGAATTTATTCTGATCCTGTCCTGTTTATGCAGGAGTTACGATGTTTTACGGCAGGGATTGGGGATCCTTCACCGGAACATGAACCATTACTATAACTATATAACATTACCAACCTCCTTAGTTAGGCCGCATCAAAAACATTATGCTGAATAAAATGTCACCAGGACACACTTGAGTGGAGTACCTCCTACTTCAAAAAGTAAAATACCGAATTTTTCTATGTCAATGTAAGTACCCTGAAAGCCGCCTTCCAACATGTGGCATGGGGAACATGCACCATGACTCTATTTCCCTAATAGATTACTTTCGCGTATCGTTCGCGGAAAAAATAAATACTTGAATCGATTATTTCTAGCATCTATTTCGTTGATCTTTCTCGCAGTGTCGGAACCGCCTATGTAACATGGTGAACGCGTTTAATCGGCTACATCATCTCTGAACGTGCTTTCTCTAAATTTATCCAGTAAATTAATCTTATTTTGAAATCTTCTAACTTCTTAGATTCCCATCTTGCGTCCTGAAGCATCTGAGTGACGCACAATGATTTATCGTAGCCATTCTTCACAAAACGTATCGCCTTT
This sequence comes from Ladona fulva, assembly GCA_000376725.2. Taxonomy (NCBI): domain Eukaryota; kingdom Metazoa; phylum Arthropoda; class Insecta; order Odonata; family Libellulidae; genus Ladona; species Ladona fulva. The sequence continues at coordinate 177,387 of KZ308414.1, forward strand.
CGCTGCACCTTTTCCACTTCTCAAATACAAGACTTATCGGCAGGGTCCCATACACTACACGCATGGTCAAGATGAGGTCTAACTAACTCAAAATATCATCGCTTGCGAACTTTTTCGTCTCTCCGACCGACTATTCTCTTAAAGAAACGAGTTTCTTAAGTGGATTTGTACTTAAGAACAGAATTGTATCGCTAGAGAAACCTAGGTGGAACAATTTCCATTTTAATTCCGTTGGGTAGTTATAAACTAGATTGGGAAACAATATAATTTACATGCATGCATTTATTTCGAGAGGTGCCAAATACAGGCCGCATGGCCTACCGAAAAGGGGCTAGGCTCCCCAAATCTGGTTTAAAAGGTGAGAATAGGAAAACGGAAGTAATGAACGGTTCCCATCCTGAAAGGAAAGCGAGCGTAACAACCCTTTTTCCTTGCCACTCGTCCTCATTCGATTAAAGCGAAAAATTTCACTTTCCCGGCCTAAGTTACAAGGGACCAACGTTCCTTATCCGAGCTTTTAATAAAGACTCCTTTTATTTCGTCCTTTCTTCATTCTCCTTCCTTCCTATCTGTTCTTTGATATATATATTTATTCCTCCGCTCTATATCACTTTCTCCCGTTCTTATTTCGCCCTCCCGTCACTCTAACATCTGTCGCACACCCAGGAGGTTCGCTCCCTCTCCCCAAAAAAACCCTTAACGCAGTCGCTTTCTCTTCCACCGAAGGGCGTCCTGGAATCGCTCCAGGGCTCGGGCTCTGACATGTTAATGAGCAAAAGCTCCGAAAATTCTCTCCTCTCGGAATGGAATTAGAATTTCGGATTTCGCGGAAAATAAAACGGAGTAGATAAAGAGATCTCCCGCTGAGACGCTTCCTAGCGGAGCGATTTGCCGATATTTTCCCAATTTTTCGGACTCGGCCGCGTGATTGAGTCGTGTCTTTTGTCTGAAGGGATTAGAGGGGGAAAGTTTCGGAAGGCGAAAGTGATTATTTGGTCTTGACGTCTCGTTCACATATCTGCGGGGGTTTGAGGCTGTAATTTTTCTATCTCCGGCGCGGAGCCAATACCCGACGGTTTTTCACCGGCGGAACGTGACCTGATTTCGGGATTGCGTCGGATCACCGATCGTACCTTCGAAAGAACCCGAAGAAACGCGGGCGGCGGAGTAATTGATGTGTCAAAGTTGCGGAAAGACTTCCATCTTTAGAGTGAAAGAGGGAGAAAAGGTGTCCTATTTTAATCAACGTCTACTCGTCAGAAAAGAGAAAGGAAAAGGACAGAAAAGGATATCCAGGTACCAAATTAAACAAGTTTTAAGAGGTAAATGATTTCGGTTATCGCTTCCGATAGATTTGAATGTGGTTTTTAAAACGAAAGTGATATCAGGATAATGATAATTATAACAAAATACATTATAATTACCATTATATATTTATATATAATAT
>KZ308414.1:178861-225484 GCA_000376725.2 Ladona fulva
TATATAAAAGTGAGAATTACCGGCCGGGGTGGCGGTGGGTACCCAAACCCAAGATCACAGCGCTCCTACCCTAAGGTTCGAATCCCGGCTGGTCGAATTTTTCCGGTTAGGGAATGGTCGTGTGTATTCGTCCATTGTTAATGTTAATTATTATTCAAATGTATGTAATTGGGAACTGTTGCCATTATACAAGTTATCATCATCACCATTATTAATATTATAACAAATATGGCAGCAACAGACTGAATGTTGTGGTTCCTAGAATGTTTAAGAGTCTATACAGAGAATATGCATAGCCTCAATACCCTGTGTGAGGTTAAAAGCAGTAGGACAAATTTTTTGTTCAATTAAATGGTAAAACAATTGGCGAAATAGAGAAATCCCTGATGAGCCAGATTAGGCTCAGGGGACCTGAACATATATTTTTTCTTTTGTGATATTATTATGATAAATCAGTTGTTTTGTGAGCCGAATCAAGGCAGTTTCTTTTTTTTTCTTTTCTCTATCTCTTGTAATTTTTTTAACCTTTGAAATAGATAAATAATTGAAATTATAAAAAATATTATTATTATTAGAATGTAGCTCCCTGACTCATGTAAGTTAATTTCATAATACAATCACAAATATTATTAAAAATTTTCATCTTCCTATCTATTTTTCTCTGCACGCAGAAAAGTTATGAAAATCTCTGGAGGGGAAATGAGGCTTACTGGCGAAGTTGAGGAGTGAGGAGACTTACATTGCTTTCCTTGCCTTTGAGACAGAATGTTATGAGTGGAAAACGTCCTCATTAGTGTTGCACAACTCCAATACTAATAGCACTTTTCATAACCTTCAATAAAAGGAGATGAATATGCATGCCGTTTTTCACTCATAACTCAGTAGCTCACATTTTATCATGGCAATGAAGAAGACTAAAACAAAAGTAAATGAAACATGCTATTCCCTATCTTTACCAAGAGACAAATGAGAAATCTTACATATACCAAGATACGAAAGCAAGATTATAGGGATATTGAAGATTGCGAGCATAAATTAAAGCTGACATAGAAGACTAATATGCTATATATGGTTCTTTTAACTCATCTGTATGCATTTGCGAAGGCAAAAAAGTATGAAACCGACCGGAATGCAATTGGAGAGCAAACTCGATCGCGAAAAATATGGAAATGAAACACACTATTTCTTAATATTTTCTTATTTCGCCTCGTAGACAGTCATCCTCAGAGGCTAACAAATTTCGTTATTGATATGCACATAATTTTAAAACTATTTTATCCCACAAACTATGTCGCTGGACGCTGAAATTTAACGTTAACTATAGCACAATAGAATTTCCAGAAATATATTTAGTTTCATAGAGCTAAGGGCAGTCGATACAAGGCCTGAATATCCGTTTGCAGGCTGTTGGCAATAACATCGCTATGATTGCCTATATATCGATAAAACATTCCTTTTTCGTCATTCAATGCTTGAAAAATGTTGCTAAGCTTGCATACATTCTTCGTTATGATCATGAAAACCATAATTGAGAAAAACATTAGCAAACAAATATAAAAATCGATCCCTTTCCTTTTACTGGTACTCGGGAATAAGAAGTGCTACGAAAATCATCTTAGCTTAATTCTTATCTTCTAATCCAGGCACTTTCGAAGTACGTAAGTTTTACACAATTTCCGTAATCGTGTAATTCGAGCAACGTGTCCAGCGCATTCCGCAGCTAACAGATCGAAAGAGCTTCGACGCTACAATAAGTCGTTTGAACCATCATCCTTCTTTTTTGAAAAACTCTACAGCGGCATTTCTTCGAACTAAATACGGGAAGCGCGAAGGAGGGCTGGTTTAAATTGTATCCGACGCCCTTAAGCTTTTAAATATACTCAGGGGCTAAAGTTTTGCTGTTTTGATGATAATAGGTATTTTTATTAAAGGCATTTAAAGGGGAAAGGAATTTGACAACAATATCCAGGTATACTAAGTACAAATGACAGACAATTGCTCAGATTTAGAATTCCATTAGTAAAGCATCTCTCCCTAAGGGCTATTAACTAAATTTTTAATCTTATTTCCGAAAGACTTTTGAAAGCAAGAAGGAATTGAAGGTGGTAGGTAGGATTAGATAAATTACTATAAATAGCCGCTACAGGGAAGTACGTTACGGTTAATACATTCGTTTTACAATTCATAAAAGATTGCATAACGAGCCTAATTTATCGCTTAATTAGATTCAGGTGGAATTATGGAAGTGCTGCAAATAAAAGGAAAGTGAAGGGAGTAATACGAGCTAAATGAGAGAAGAGCGATGATTTTTAAGGAGGGCGAAGAATTCCAGGAAATAACTTATAAAAATATCCCATTTATATTTTCAAGGAGATATTAAGAGGAGAAAGGCTTCCACGAGGAACGAATAGAAAAAATGCATTTGATGAGGATGAAATTGGGGTTCCTGTTTTGGAAGAGCAGGATCATGTTTCAAAAATTATTTAGACACGACGACGCTTTCCAGAGAGAAAGGTTTTAAGTTCGAACGAAAGGCCCTTTTAGACGAAAGTAGTTTTATCGAGAAATCAATTCAAGTTGGCTGAGTGCTAATAATGTTATCCGTGGTTCTTAGAAACATCGGACGTGTAGCAGGGAAATGGGAAGTTTAACACTGTTTTTAAAAGTTATACGCCGTGATTGTATACAAAATGTTAACACAATCGAGCTTATGCTGCAAAATGTAACTCATAAGTCTTTTTCAACGCCACAGAATACTTGTGATTTCATTGCGGTGTTTTCTACCTTTTTTGAGCCACCGTACAAAGTCCTACAGAGTCCATCAACCGTAATCTTCATAATTTTAGATTGAATCATAAACTACATATGGAATCAGTAAGGTTATAAAATAAAATTGAAAACGGAACGATCGATCTGATTTTCATGTCAATCCTACTTCACTAAAATTATTGCTTAACTTATTTATTTATTATACACTGCCGTCGCAGTTAGACGCTGAGTCAGGTGGCGGCGCTAAATTGGAGTAATTTAACAACTGTACAATACTAACACCAATTTGACTAACTAATTCAATAGACAATAATTAATGCAAACAATCTTTCTATCTTACACTGAGCAAAGATTAGGTAAATAAAGTGTTTTTTTTATTTGAACTAAGGAGTGATTATTCCTGAGAATACCCCAACACCTGGCAAGAACCCAATTATTTTATTGTATTGCTTAACCCCTTCGCTTCGCGAACGGGTGAGGCACAACAATTTGGTGGCAGCGGTGGGATACTTTAGCCAGGTACCGCGGGATCCACTCTGGACCACCTCGTGGGCGTTGGAATCTCCAGGAGTAACCTCTTTTTGGTTCCCCTTCCTTTTTCTTTCCTAAGTGCNAATTACAAACAAATATTCTCTCGTCATATTCTCAAAACTTTCTGATTCGCCCCTAGAACCCCGGGGAGAAGAATGGTCCTACTTCAGATTTATAAGTACTTGAGACAGACTAAATTACCTGGGAGATATATGGATGACAAGTTTCTGGGAAGGCTCAAGAGAGCTTGAAAATAAGAGGTGTCAACTAAGGATTATTTAATATAAAAGACTTGCATAAATAAGTGAATAAAAGTGAATAAATAAAGATAAATGATTGAATAAATGTATAAATATGGAGTAAATATATAAATCAAAGTTTTCGAAAATTGATGTTACTTTTAGTTTGTTGTTAAAAGGTGAACAAGTGATTGGAGTAGAAGAAATGTTCTCAATACTCGTAACATGTAAATTTCAGTTTATAGATTCATGGAACTGCATACATTACATAATGTGATGAAATAATATACGAATCGATGAAATGAACTCATTTTAAGGTTTTAATATGTGTCTGCTCGGGAAACTGAAACGTTTTCTCTGTGATTTATCCTCAAAGGTCCAAATGTAGGACTTAAAACTTTCAACCACCAGAATATTTCCGTTTAATATATAAATTCCGAAGTTATTCTATAGGAAATGTTAACTTTCTTCGTTTGGTACAAAAATATTATCTAAATCACCTTTTCTTAGAAATCGAGATTTTCGAAAGAAAATTATCACTTTAAGGCATTCATTCGAAAATTTACTCTTATTGGTTCAACGGTAAATCATTATAATAATAGAGTTATTTCATGCATGGTATATATTGAAAATAATTATCGTAAATTTCTCCAACACGATGTTTCGATCCAAAATATGTCAAGATCCAAGCTGCTTCATCTTCACGGATGAGATGACAGCCGACCTGAAATTATCGATTCATTAATTCTTAAGAGAAAAGGGGATAAAACCGAAATATCCGCTCTAAAAAAAGAAGGTTTCTTTGTTCCCTAATTTTTCTCCGAAACTTCGACAGACTTTCTATGCCATTGATTTAGTGATCCCAGCAGTGCTGCCCTCTTGCGGCTCTCGAGAGAAAATGAAAGAGAAAAAAATGAGAACGGCAATGTATCAAGATGGGCTTCACCCTGTGGGATATCAAGGGCATTAGAAGTGAGACGTGGAAGGGAAGGACGAGATAGGAAGCTTAGCCTCCGTATCACCACTTTCACTTCTTTGGCGTCTCTTCTTCTACTTTTAATGCCCCTCCGTTTCTCTTTTCCTTGACACAGAATGGTTCAATATTTTCCTTCCACATTTTTGTTATGAAGAACGAAAATTTAGCGCTAATCTGCTCTGCAGAGTCTGTGTCAAAACAGATACTATGCAACAGATTTTCATCCGAATACGTTTTAAAATAATAAATTCGCCTCTTTCCAACCATAAATTCATACGATACGATATTCAGTATCAATTCTTGAGAATCTCATCCTTAGAAACTTTTGCAGCTCTGTAGAGGAGCTAAGACCTCATGATGAGAGTAAATTTTGTCAAATACTGCACCTAGGAAAATGATTAATCGGTATAAAGAGTCATGATCACACAGGATGCACCCACTTATGAAGGCAGTGCCATCTTGTTTCGAAATAATGACAGTATAAACACTATGTGTGTAGTTTATGGTAATTTGTAACTCTCACTACCAAATTTTCTGTTAGTGAAATAGCAGACTTCTAAGCAGCCGTTTTCAGTGTTCATGGTGTAACAGTGCAACTGTTAAATGGTTTAAAATCCGAAACTTTAGAAATACAAAATTAACTCCGCACTTATATTGTCTTTTCGCTGTTGACTCGGGTGCAGCTTGGAATCATTCTGCTAATATAAATAAATATATCATAAGATTTTGCTATGATCACATCATATCGGTTTAAGTATATCAGAATAATCAGGAAGTTTTTCCATGCTCGAATTCACTCATGTAGAAAAGTTTCCAAAATATTGATCTTCTAAATTTCCTTCATTGCTCTCGATGTTTCATACGCAATCTATATGTACTATTCAATATCAAAGGAATTTAGATTGGAGGAGTGCTTGAACTTCATGTTTTCACCATTAGATAGTATAATCCCTCTTTACAGACCACCTCGGGACAGCACATCTAGTCGGTTGCCGTTTTGGCCGGTTAATCCGACGTGTACATATATTCCTTGTGCATGAGCATATGTATTTCCACGAGGAAAAATATTCCCACGGTATTATGAAGAAACGGAGGAATTTTTCTCAGCGTATTTATTACAATCTATAAGGAAAAGGAACACGGCTGTGCTAACACATTAGAATTTTGAGAAAGGCCCCAAAAAGCCGTAGTTTGCGAGCAAACCGACCTGATATCGAAAAATTATTTTCACACTATTACTTACAGTTTTTCTTCACTCATCATGGAATGATATTAGGAATAGGAAAACCAGACGGAGATAAAGTTGCGTATAATCATGAATTAAAAATCAAAGAACGCGAACAGAAAACAGATATCGCGAAATACTTATTCGTTAATAGGGGTATTAGAGAATGGAACGCTTTACCTGGAGAAGTTCTCATTCCAATGCCGAAAAATGTAAAAATTTAAAAAATAAGCTTAAATCTATTTTTAAACATTAATATTCCTAGTTTAAAGCTGTAATTTAATGTTATGTAACATTACAGTGTGCAGAAATAGCCATTATCTTGAACTATGACTTAATATTATATACATGACTATATGGACTATCTACCATGTAAGCTAGCATATTCAGTAACAAGTTTAACGTTCTATGATAAGCTAAATCTAAATGTATATATCTTTTATGTAACTCTCACTGTGTACTTAATAGTATGTATCTTATATAATGTAATTTATTGCCTACGGGAGGTTTTTGGAAGGTTTTCCCTCCCGTCCTTGGGCGAATGCCAGGCAATCCTATGTTTAATATGTTATGCTCTCCTCCAGCGCTGCCACCTGGCCAGAAAGTCTAGAAGGCCAAATTGCAGTGAAAATGAAAATAAATAAAACAAATAAATAAATAATTGAATTGTGATTGATTTTTCGATGCGCTTCAATAAAGACTAGAGCACGTTTAGTTTATCATACCTCAGACAGAAAAAATACCATAATTTCTCTTAAACCCCACTAGTCTAATCTCAACATCAAATTACGAACAAATATTCTCTCGTCATATTCTCAAAACTTTCTGATTCGCCCCTAGAACCCCGGGGAGAAGAATGGTCCTACTTCAGATTTATAAGTACTCGAGACAGACTAAATTACCTGGGAGATATATGGATGACAAGTTTCTGGGAAGGCTCAAGAGAGCTTGAAAATAAGAGGCGGAAAAGTGGAGCGTAAAATGTAACGGGGAGAGGAATTCCCCGGAATGTGCTTTGATGGTTATTTACGCGCCACAAGTCTCGCTTTGTCACGTTCTCGGAATCAGAAAAGGGGAAAAATACACGTGCGGTTGTTTTACAATAATTGGATGAGCTCTTCGCAACGCAAGATTTTCGTTTAAAGATCAACATCTGGAGCTCAGCCTCGGGAAATTTGGAGGTAGGAGATGTTTGGATTCCATGGGAAGTGGATGTGATGGGGTTGTTATTTTACTTTTCGAGGACAATTTGCGGGTCTAATTCTGGCCGTTCCAAACGAAAATTTTTGCTGGAGAGGGGGCGATGGGCGGTCTCCATGGTTTCAGACATCTGAAGTGCATGTTTGTTTTGAAGGATTGCTAATTATCGCTCCCCTTTTCCTTTTAGAGGGATCCTCAGCTTTATTATTCATACCGTATTCGCTAATGGACCTCCCAAAGGCTTGCGAACGAAAACTAATTGTACCTTCTCCCTAAAACGTGTACTTATCCTGTTCTCTCAAAGACAATTACGGTAATAAATTTACTTTAATTTTAATGTGGCCTTTGCTTACGCAGAGCATAAAGACTACACGGAATAAATTTGTTAAACTGGAAAATATAAACGAGTCAGAAATAGTTTTCGACTTATTTGAAGAGTTAGGTGAAACTTTGAAAGTTAAAACAATAAAAACTTGGTGTCAGAAATCTGGCTGCATCCATTCCAGTGGTTGCGATCCTATGGTACGAACGCCTAAAGTGGCACAAGAGAGACTTTATTTCGTGCGATGAACTCTGACGTCATTATCCTCTAATTAAAATAACGTCTTTAATGGAAATAGAAAGTCTCATTACAATTACACCAGTACATTACATCCATTACCCAATTAAATCCATTTCAATAATTATTTACGATCGTAAACCACCATTCCCTAACAGAAAAAATCCGACTAACTGAGACTCGAACTGGGGACTCTAGGTTTGGAGTGTTATCTCGCTAATCACTCCGCCATCGCGACCGGTAAATATGTATGTATTATTATATATTCTTCAGTAAAAATTGAAGCTTCGGAGTATATAAGTGTGTATTCTGTTTATTAGTAATGATAATTAATGATTAAACTCGTCAATTACAACATTTTAATCGCATATTTATCTTAACGAAATATATTATAACAACATATAAATCTACGATTTGGAACATTGTCAAGGAAATCCTCTATATTAATCAAATTTGGCATTCATTCTTCAAAAGGTCCTCCATCCCCGATTAATTCCATTTTGGGACAGTGTTTGAACAATGAGCATCTATCTTTCGTTCTAATTGAATGCATTAGCTTTACCTTTTCTTTTTCATCAACAAACATACACAGTTTCGGTTACTATTTGGAATGAATGCTTGAAAATACGGCGTAGAAAAATACCTTAAGAATCGAGTTTAGTTTTTCATCTACTATCCGATATAAATGAATGTAAATCTACTGTAAGTATCATCTTCTCAAACCTGGATTTATATTCCTTAAATGCAAATATTCGAAAAATGTATATCGCAAAGACTTTCAAACTTATGATAATATTGTAAATTCTTATTTTGTACATCTCTGAATGCGGAAAGGTATACTATAGTGGGGTAAAATGTACATAAAAAGATGAGATGAATTCATGCAAGAAATTTTGACTTATGAAGGTATTTTACTCTTATTCGTCTCCAGGAATAACACCATAATTCATGTGACAAGATACCCAAAAGAAAACAAGCCACTTTTTTAGGACTGTAATTCTAAAATAAAGGGAATTTTAATATTTACCCGTGGAAACAATAAAAAATTGTGGATATCATTTGAAATCAATCAATGAAGTTCCTTGCAAAAATATTCATAATGCAGATCTAAAGTTTATCTTAATCACGAACACATTCACAATGATGGTGGCAAGGCAAAGTGAGTATCCTGAACGCTAGGCACCCCACAGCACAAGTTGCATTGCCAATTGCATAAGATGACGGCGCCTAATTCAATGCCCGTGTGCCTGTAACCTCAGAGTAAGATAAGCTACAACGAAGTGAAGTTATGTTCGCAACTTACTCCAACGGCCTAGTGATGGAATGGGCTTAGTGCGGGGATCTTTCATAGCTCAAGAATATAAAAATGGTATTAATTTAGATTAAGAGGAAAAAATTGATAGTAGAGGAAAGTTGAGAGAATCTCAAAGAAGATATTTGTGGGGAAAGAGTTTTTCTTGAAAAAACTCTGACGGTTTTTTACCTACGGTTCCTGAACGCTTCCCGAAAATACAGAGGCAAAAAGAGGCAACTTTATCCCACAATTTTTTTATCCTGGAGAAGGTGGAAATGGTTGCTACACTTCAAACGGAATTGATAGGATTCGAGAACGTAAAAACTTCGCGCTGCTCGTTAGGATGAATCACAAGAAAAGATATAACACTCGAAATAACGTTTATATTTTCAACAAACGCTTAATTTTTCCTTGGTCTTCTTTTAAAGTTAATCGTTAGCCTCATTTAGCCTTCTTAGTTCAGGCTTATTTTAGTCTTCTGTCACGAGCAAGAATCGATGCCATTATTCCTTCGTAAGCTAAACATTATGCTGATAGTGAAAGCTTTTGGTGGGTATAACAAGACATTAGATTCGGCGTCTTCCTTTCTTGTATTTATAAGATAGTTCTCGGAAGTATTCGGTAGGTTTAGCAAGGCGCTGGAAAAATTAACATTAATGAAATTTTTTTCTATGCATTGCTTTGTTTTTCTGCACCGATACGCTTAAGTCTTTCTTGCGGGTTGTGATCCGAATTTACATTAATGCAAAGCCAAGCATGCATATATTACAGCATTCAAATACTATGAGTAGAGACTGTATAAAAAGAAACGTGATTTTCAGTGTTAAGTTTGGCGCACGGTTCATGAATAGCACCGCGTTGACAAACACAGTGAAACCTATTCGTGTTTTAGGGGAAGTTTAGCTGAAGTACGTGTTGATTTTAAAATAATGTGATAAGCTGGTCTGTAGAGATTTAATTGCTGAATATGTATCAAGTTTAATTTTCTCGTCGTTGAAGTTTAAATTAATTTTCTCGTAAACCTCAACGGCTGTGTCGATACGTAGAGCCTACCGTCAATTTAACATTCTAAAATGGAAATTTTAAGCATTAGGTATCTGGAAATCGTCATAAATAAGCAATTGATCATAAAAGTCGGAAAGAAAGCAACGAAGAATGATCAGAAAATTCATTGCAGATTGTGAGTGTACCGTGCTTTTTAAAAAGAATTTAAAAGTTCTATCGTAAACATATATCTGAAAGTTCAGTTCTATATTATTAAATACTGAGTTTTTTCTTCTGGAATCAAAATGTTTCTTTATCTGATAAGGAGAGACCACAAGAGTTGCTCTTGGAGGAGATAAAATGAAACAAAAGTGAAACGGTGTTCGTAAATGTGCCTTGGGTTTTTAGTAATAATTAATTAATATGTCCACATGAAAATCGGAATGCATTGGAAATGAATAAGATTGAAAAAAACGCCACGAATCAGACTAGAACACCAACCCTCTGCACTCTAACCACTACAGCAATCCATTCCACTATGAGCTTAAATGGGTGGAAACTTCGAAAATGAAATTAATTATCACTAAAAAGCCAAGGCTTATTTAGGCAAACCCCGTTTCAATTTGTTTTCATTTAATCTCCTCTATCATAGAAAATATTTCGTTTTCGTTCAAATCGACGGAGCAACTCTCAAGGTCTGTCCTTGTGAGATAAAACGAGATAATGTCAATTTCAATGTTTGGTTAAAAATCCATGTCCTTTTGTGCTCCATTATTATTTGGCATCTCAAAAACTTAAATTGAGCCATAAGAGTTGTAATCTCTCCCATTTATCCCGGGCCGAAATCACGTACACATCGTACATAAAGTGTAATTAGTATTTATAACCCGTAAAATCTGAAAATACGAGTATTTCTGTCAAATATAACTTATTCTATTACAATAAAATTTAGCTGTAACGTATAAAATTTCTAAAACTTGCACGTGCTCATTTTATTTTGGTGAAAACCCGGGTCATAGAAGTAATTATATTAGTTCTTTAATCTCTTTCGGAGGTTCCTAAAATTTCAATTATTTATAAATGAAGCGTGAGGAATATGAAGGAGAGTTGTGCACAGAGACGGAAGAGGGCTAAACGACATGTTAAGTTCAGGTGAAAGGGAGCGGAGAGGAAGGAACTCACATTTCTCCGAATCAGAAAAATGTTACAGCAAAGAGATGTGAGGCTCTTCTTTCGTGTCGCTGCCGTCTACATTGTCCTAAACAGATACATGTCCACGAGATTTTTTCAAGAGATAAATTAGCAAACATAGCTTCGAGGCATGTGAATTTTTCAAATATTTTTTGTCTAGACTCCGTAGATACTCTTTTCGTTGTATGAAATAGGACATCAAAACTATTAACATAAATAAGAAGGCGTTCAGAAGAATGCCTTGAGGAAAACTCGGAAAAGTTTCTCGTTTAAAAACGTACGAATTGTGGAGAGAATTCCCGTTAAAGATTTATCTTAAGCGTGAAAGAATTCTAAATACTTAGTTGTGAGAGCACCATTATTTTAGTGCTAAAAAGACATATAGAGAGCGGTACCGGTTAATGATAAAATTGAATGAATTATCTGCTAAAGTTATGGAGCCATTGGAAGGTTGAGTAAATACAAAATTCGATAATTACTATATATGAATGTTTACGGAAGAGAGATTCCTGCTAGAAATTACTACCTATAAATGTTGATCCTCAATGATATCAAAATTAATTCCATATTTAGGTACATCAAAGAACTTTAAGTTTATTAATTTATAGAGAAGATATGACAGCGATAAAGATTTACAGAGACTAGAAAGAGATACCTCTTTAATTAGTTGCGGTGTATAGAGAGTTCAAATATAGAAATTTGAATTGAAAAATATAGGTTGTTTGAGAGGAAAATATTCGGTATAAGTTCTACACCGATAGATGTTTTGTGGTATAGAGGCCGGAAGGAAATGGAGGATGGTTTCCGACGAGAACAGGAAACCGTTGGCAACAATATTTTGTTATCTCAACTGAAATACATATAATTTTAATACACCACTGAAATTAGTTAAACATCATCATCATCAATGCAGCTAAAAGCATTTTAACGGATTCATTAGCTTAAACAGAGATGGAAAGTGGTCGTACGGTGCAGGCAATCGAATCATTACGGTTTTTATGAATCGTACGTTATGAATCATTCATTTAGACGCTTCTGTTTTATTCCGACAATCCATTTTATTTACTAGCGGATTCAAATAGGTGCAAAATTCCACACGAAAAAATTACGCTGATTTTATCAGAGTGTAACTCTTATGTACGAGATTTCGCACAGCAAAGTAGAGAGTTTGCAAAGGCGGGTACATTTGTGTTTTTTATTCAACTCTGTGGAATCCGCGGTCAATAATCTTGCGGTGTAGTCACGGGCGAAGAAATAATTTTTCTCGATAGTTTCTTCAGCTAACTTTCTCTTATTCTTTTCCCTTTACGAACTTTGCATAGGCTGTCATTTCCACTTTCAACCTTTCCCGTACACTGAGCGTGTACACTACTCTCACGTGCACCTGAGGACTCGTGGAAGGGATCGAATAAACCCAGCCGAGGTCTTTCCAACGAACATCCGCGACGACTCAATCCCAAATCCCTTTATCTCCCGAACAGTTTCCTTGTGTACACCGCTCTAGCTCACTCCCTCTTTGAAATCCCATCTCCTTAGCAAAGCGAACTTTATTCTGTTTTTGTTGGCAAACTTCTTCTTCCACGAATGCGATTTGTTTTCTCTCGCATTTGTCGTATCAAGCGTCAGCACAGTGTGTGCATCTGTGAGGGCATAGACAGTATAGTTAAACACAAACAAGTACTCAAATAATATTCTCTACAATTTTTTGTACAAAAAAGTACACGTTTTGTGTTCTCCTTGGAATTAATGAAATTTTACTTTGGTTTATGATTATGAACTGGTTTAACATGGAAAAATACAACCAAATATTACGTGAATCATATTCAGTAACGCTAAATCCGCAATAATCTGTTATTGATTGTTATTGAAGGATATATTTCAGATGTCGTTGCTCAGAGTACATTTTCTGGAGATAAACGAACAAGAAATACTTTAATACAACGCAAAAAAGGTCGTGCATAATATTTCTAATTGTGATTTTAAGCACGTTTGTAAACTTCTAAAATTAATCAGGCATTTGTATCATTAGATGAAAAAATGAAAGAGAAAAAGTCTGTCGTAGCCGGAAATCGAATCCTGGTACCCCACTTTCCGAGCAGACTCTCTGACCTCTAAGGTAAGATACAGAACGATTGCTCCTTCAATTTCTTAAGCTATGATGGGACACGGTTTCCACAGAGGATTCATATAAGATGGCACCAACCCTACGCATACGCGGGACATCGAAGATTACGAAAAAAAGAAAGTTGGAACACGAAATGGAATTAAATAGCTCGGTGAAAAGTATTAGATCCTTAAAATGTCATGTTTCAGTATGCATCAGCATATGAATTCAATTTTTTCGGTATAAGAATTTCTATCACCCTGACCGTAGATTTAACAATCTCATTGAACAATGAAGAATGTGTTATCTTTAATATGACTAAAAATCTTGATGTCGAATCGAAAAGGTTCAGGTAGAAAGCTAAAATCCTTGAAAGCTTTGCTTGAAATAGATATGTATGTCTTTGGCAAAGATGTGGATTCTTAGAAATAAGTCAAATTCACAGTCCTCGCTTAAAGACATTATAAATGCAAAGGTCTTGCTGTGTGACACTGGCAGACAAAAAGTTAGTGGAAGATGAGACTTCCTGGTCGCAATTTTCCTCTAAATTCCTATCCCCTTTCCTCTTTCATATCTTTGTCTCATATATTCCTCAAGCGCCTCCGTTCTCTCTCGCAAACTTTTTGATGCCCACGTCCGCATTTATCCCTCAAACGCAATTGTTCACAGCCCACTACTGTTTTCCGTTTAATGTACTCACTTCCCTCTCTCACCCAGCCCCTTTTATCATCCTCAGTTCTTGTGTTAATTTGTTTTCCATCCCCTTAAGCTCTACCTTTCTTCTCCTTCTCTTTCTCGTTTCTTCTGTCTTTTTGTTTAATCAACCTTACATCTCATCCCGTGGTTTAAAGAATAATTCACAAAAAAATATTCTCCGTATTATACTGCTGCTTTATTTCTCTCGGAGACATTAGTAGGGGAATAAAAATCACTGAAAAACATTGTCTTGCACACAAGAATCGCCGTTTTATCATCAGTAATTATTGAATGCGATTTAAATTTTCAAAAGGAATATCCGTGTATTTTCCTTGTAATAATAATTCGTCTTTATTAATTGGGAGTATTTCAGAGAAGGTTGGCCATTCAACATTCAAAATAAAGTGAGGTAGTATTGAAATTTAGAATTATATTTACAATATTTCCAAAAATACTTGAGCTTCCAGTTGTTTGATGAAAACAAAATAAGTAAAGTGAGCAGCAAGTAAGATCGCGACAGTCGAATTCCTGTATTGAAATTTCATAGTTAGCAGAATAGTCAGTTGTAGTGAGGACAAAGTAGTCATATTGCAAACAGTTTAACAGGTACCAAAATTAAAAAGTAGTCTCATTTCGAAGAGACACATTAGAAACACTTATTATCTATATGAAAATGTNAATTCACAAGCGTTACTGCATCTTCAGGTGATGCAACCTGAAGATTCAAGCACACTTGTGAAACCGGTCGTATATTAAATATACTGTGGTAAAATAGAAAGTTTTAATATCTGTCGTGCTGTCTTTCCACCGAGTCTTGCCTTCCACCATCGATTCTATTTAAATCGTTTATTGATTTATTTTCAACGATTAAACTGTCGATGAATTACCCTAGACCTTTGTAGAATGTCGAACGTGCAATTTTTAAGGAAATAATAACGTAGTTTTAATTTTCGATTGGAATATGGTGGCTTCCACAGATAAATTTGCGAAAACCGAATAAAAATCCTATTGGAATATTATCTTTAAATTTAAATTTCAAATAGACAGAGCTTTGAGTCCATGCAACATATTTAGAATGCAAATTTTCTATAATGAGCACCTTCTATTCTCCCAAATTGTTTTTGTTTTTTAAAGAGGTCTCCTTGAAAAATGAACATGAAATTATTTTCTACGCCCCAAGGGATTCCTTATGGATTAATGAATTATGAAGAATGACTGCCAATTCCAAACCGATCGATTTCTTGTAATATCTCTTGGAAAAACATCAGTTGTCCGAAATATTCCCTGAGTGACTATGATGAACCAGTGGTTCATTCAAGAGATATAGTTATATAGAGCGCAATGGAATGTAGTTATATGTATAAATGCAATAGAGATATAGTTTTATATAACGCTAATGAACCTACTATTGTGCGAGAAATAAATAGATGAACATTTTTGGGCGAAAAGTCTCGGGGTGATAAGTCCCCTGGGCGAACCGTCTCTTTGATGAAACATCTTTCTGTGAAACGGTTTGGGCAAAACGTCCGGACACCGTTCACCATACCTGACTCGAGTTATCCCGATTTTAAATTCCGGCGATCAAAAACTCCATCTTAGATCCGTAGAAAAAGATTATTAGGAGGAATTTCAAAATAAACTACTTTTACGCAAAACATGGAATCTCCATTCGTCCTAAAATACATCTTTAGTACCTCAGTAAGTGTGCCTCTCCTCAGGATACGTCGGTTTGGCGCATAAAACTTCATCACAGAAATATAGAGTTTCCTCCACGATATCAAGGTCTTTGATTCCCCAAGTTTCTGAGAAACAGCGTTCGCTTCCTCTCCCAGTGTTTTTCTGCCTCGAAAAATCGCTCAAACCGTTGGAAGGGGAGAACAATCGAGTCGTAGCACAAGCATACAAATCTTTGGAAAAATATTCGATACTTTTCCTTTTATTTGTAAATCTTCCCTATATGCCCTGGAACCACGTAGGACGTGGAATTCCACGCCGCTCGGTTTTCATTTTTGGAACGAACGGACGAAGTGGTGATGGATACGACGCGAGAAGGAGGCACGAGGATATTGGATAGAGGTCTGGTAACCTCCATTCTATAGAGTCCACGATATGTCCATGTGGAATGCATCCGAATAAAAAAGTCCAGGAATGGAAGAAGAGGTTCTTTTGCAAGTATTTTATGGGGTTTGCAGCGGAGCTCTTCAGCGGAAATTTCAGCCATCGTGGCTGCCTTGAATCTTTCATTCTCATTCCACGATGAAAAGTTACCGTTGCATTCTGTGTAACCATAGAAAAGTATGACTACTATTGCTCACGTTTATTGAAAGGAAACGAAATTGGAAAAGAATAAAATTAAAAAATAACGGTTGCGATTGTATTTGAAACATTTATATTATTTAAAATCGATTAGATTATTATTGTCATCATAGATTATTGTTATAATTTTTATTTGTATGAATTTAAAATATTGTCACCTTTGTCATGTTTGTTGTCACTTTTTAATTATTATGATTGTGAAAATGCAAACGGGTGAACCTAGGGGAACTGGTCCATACTGGGGGAATTTACTGCTTTAATTTAAATTTAATAGCGCAAAATTAATAACTTCTTTCTTTGGTATGCCATTTTATTGATACATTCCTCCAATTCAGCAACGCTATTCGTATTTTGCTAAGATTTTGCAAAACTTACAACCTTTGTAAACAGTAAAAGAGAAATATCATTCTCATTTTTTTCTTCGAAATCTACCTTTTAGATATATGCTATTCTCTTCTTTATACTGCTAAGGAGTTACTGAATACACACTCAATAGAGGAATATAAATACTATTGAGGCCTATAATATACTGCTATTGAAATGCGTAGTAGGTGATTCCTAGAAGATCGCTTTATCCATTTCCTTTCCCTTGTTTCCTGTTTTGGTCACAGAAGGATAGACAAGTTCCACCAGCATAGCGGCTCTTGGATTGTACTTAAACATCTGACGGAAATACGATTCAGAAAGGAAAATTGACCATAAGCTATACAGTTAGTGCATGATCGCACGGAATGATTGATAAATATCTAATACAATGGAATAACAAGAAATATTAGTATTTCGTGACAATTGTCAAAGTCGTCCGACCTATTGACAGATGTTTCCAGTACTTCTACGAGTTCTCCTTTTTCAAAAACATTAAAAATACAAAAACTTTAAAAAAAATGTATGCGTCACACGAATCCCTGCTTACTCGCCAACTTTTCAAATGTAATTCTCGGAGTAAAAGGCAATGTTTCCTTCTCGTTAAGGAGTTGACGGATCTTTCTTTTCTCTTAGACGTAACGGGGCAAGTAATAATAGATGACTCGAGTCCAACGGTAAAAGGTTTCCCATGTTAAAAAAAGGAAAGTAAGATTTGGTTTCGCCTTTCTAAAAGACACAACCAAATTAAATGAGTAGATGTTCCGATACCGTGACATCTCTTGGAAGTTTTTCAAGTGATTCCTTACGGGCTAATGTAAGAATGCGAGTCATGGCCGAGAAAGTCAAAACCTGGTTTTTATCGAAAGAGAGCGACATATTTTACGCCGAAATTAAAACTGCCCAAAAAAGTCATTTGAAACAAGAAAGGGTATACTTCGATGTGGATTACTTTCAGAATAGAGAGGCAGAATTTCTAAATGATTATTAAAAACAGCCGATGGACTTGCGCTCAGTAGCGGATACTTAGAAAAAATAAGGGTAAATGGGATAAAAATAGAAAAACTTAGAAAAAATAAGGGTAAACCGGTCGCCTATAAATACAGTGTGGAAAATTCACCAAGTATATCAGAGTCGCCGTTTCATCATCAGTAATTATTGAATGCGATTTAAATTTTCAAAAGAAATATCCGTGTATTTTCCTTGTAATAATAATTCGTCTTTATTAATTGGGGGAGTATTTCAGAGAAGGTTGGCCATTCAACATTCAAAATAAAGTGAGGTAGTATTGAAATTTAGAATTATATTTACAATATTTCCAAAAATACTTGAGCTTCCAGTTGTTGGATGAAAACAAAGTAAGTAAAGTGAGCAGCAAGTAAGATCGCGACAGTCGAATTCCTGTATTGAAATTTCATAGTTAGCAGAATAGTCAGTTGTAGTGAGGACAAAGTAGTCATATTGCAAACAGTTTAACAGGTACCAAAATTAAAAAGTAGTCTCATTTCGAAGAGACACATTAGAAACACTTAGTATCTATATGAAAATGTAGTAATTTATTGTTTTAAAAGATTCTTTTGTGGAAGTACTTTACTAAAGACCTCATAACAGGGATGACTAAAATATTCCGACAATGCAATGCATTTTGAAATTAGAGATTCACGAGCCAACTTTAGCTTGAAATGAAAGCATTTTTGCGTATCGTTTCAATAATAAGGATAACATGTTGTTATTGATGAAAAATAATCTTCTACTAATAGGATATGCGATTTGTTTATTTAGGTGGTAAAAAGTTTATGATTCAATGTATAACAAAGATATTGCTATCATAGTACTTGCGTCAAGGAATTTATTTCGCGTATCTTCGGCTTACTAAGCTATTAGGATGTTTCACCCCAAGCGTTTAACTCATAGTCACTCAAAGGACTATCCGGCAAACGATACATTACTCATGGAGAACTTTAACCCAGTGCCATAGGCTCAAGACTTCTTACCCAAGGATTTTTAACCCAATATTCTCCTAATAGAGGTCCAAAGAAGGTTTTTAATATCTATTTTTTAAATACTAATCGGAAAAATCCTATTATTTTTACCATTAATTTCTTAATCTCGAATCCCTTCCGATAATGAGCACCTTCTATTCNACAGCATTCCCACTCAGGAAAGCAAGCAACCTACTCCTATATTCAAATTTCCATTTCCATTTCCAAATTTCTTACGGGTAATCCCAGTGAACCCTTCCGCGGATTTCTGATGACGGCGTTTGCATGAAGATGATGCATGCCGGCGGAAGGGCCCGCAGCTGAATAATTCATCCGTCAACTCTCAACTATATTAGTCTGCGATGCACTCTTTCTTTACATCAGAGCTCCCTAGGGTTGATGGATGGTTTTAATAATAAAACCAAGCAAGGAAACATATATTCGATAACTTTAAAGCGTACGGAAAAGTGAATAGGATGTATAGACGAAAATTAGTTCATTTGTGCAGTAATAACTAGCTACATTTACGGGTAGTACCTAAATGTTGATAGTTATTAAGCAGAGCATTCATCAATAGAGTATATGAGCTTTAAAACTCTGTATTTAGTATAATACAACTTGAAAATAAACAAATACGGAATATAACAGAAGAGGAAACTTTGTTCTTTTTCCGCGCGTTTTATTACATGTAACCGGTTTTCCTAACAAAGTTTCAGGTGAGGTTTTTTTTCTCTTCCCTAATATGGCTTTCCAAGAAGTAATCCTTTTCAAATAAGCAAAAATCATTACTCGTTTTTAATTAGGAAACGCTATGTTATAGTAATGAGGAAAAATGTAAAGTTGACTTTTTATGTAATTTCATGCATCTAGGAATAATTCTAAGGAAAAATAGACACGAAAAAATCTAGCAGGACCGGGACTCAACCCGGAACATTATAAAACTTTGTTTTGTCTCCAAAAACGCTATACAGGATGCTCTGGCGCGACAGGTTACTTTGTAAAAGCATCCGCCCAAAAAAAGGAAGATTAAGGTTTGGATTTGTGTTTCTTTTAGATGTTTTTCATGATTCATTTTTCTGTTTTCTACCTTGAGTTTTCACCTAATTTCGTTGTCATTTTACATCCAGAGCGCATTATATTTAGAGCCACAATCTCTACTTATGTCAAAAAATATACGATTTAATCTCCAACCTTCCTTTTTATCTTAAATTCTGCTAACGTAAACATTTCTTACAGGAAATGAAAGAATAAATCCGGGAGCGAGGAAATACTTTGTAGGATACTTAAAAGTCTTCCCTGAGGTGCCTTTCGGAGCCTTCTAGGGTGTTAGACATGATGGTTATATTATTTAAATTTCTGGTTTTGGACATTTTGAATATAGACATTGCGTTTGATTAAGTAATCGCGAGTATGAGTGAAATATTAGACTATTAGCTATTAGCATCATTATTACAATTCCTTATAATCTTTTCTGTGCAGTTTTAAAGTGAACAAGATTGTTGAATTAATTTTCACTAATTTATCAAAGTTCAGCATCGATTGATTTCATCATACAAAAGTAAAAATATTAATTCCCGATTAATATGTCTATGTCTATGTGTATACCCTGCTAGCCACCTTTCGGCGTGTGGCAGGGGGTGCATGCACCAAGACTCTATTTACCTAGTCGATTACTTTCGCGTATCGTTCGCGGAAAAAACGAATTCTTGAATCGGTTCGTTTTCGCATCTATTTCTCTTATTTTCCTCGCTGTATCGGAGCGGCCTATATAGCAGGGAGGGCGCATTATGTCCGCGACGTCTTCCGAGAACGTGGTTTCTCTGAACTTATTTAATAAATTTATCCTTAGTGTTAATAATATATATATATAATAATATTTCTGAAGATATTGTATAAATAACTAATTTAGTGTCCAATTTTTTAAGTGCTGTGGTATGTTTCGGTAAATTGATAGTAGAGATGATCCTCGGCAACGCATTGGTGGTATCTACCTCCCTAAAATATAATTTTTGCATACACGCAAAATATTTCTGTGGCATTAATCAAATCCAGCTAGTGTAAATATGCATGCATAGAAACAGCTTTAAATATTCAGCCAGCCATATTTGCGTAAATAAAAAATATAAGTTCGTAATAATCCAGGCCGCGCACGTACATTTTTCAAATCTCCCATAATTATTTAATCTCTTGTGAAATCTGCGTCACGAAATAAAGCATTAGGAATCTTCTGAGTAAATTTAAACAAACGGCGTAGCAAGAGACATTTTTAAAATTTAAACAAACGGCGTAGCAAGAAACATTTTTTAAGCTCATCTCCACTGTAAGGTAGCACAAAATTAACTTCATTAATTAGACTGGGATCCTTTTGTAACTTCTGAAATATTAGGAACAAATAGAGAAGGGATCCTTGGGAAAAAAGTTACCGAATTCCCATCTACCCTGAACATTTCACGTGTTGCCATCGCGTTGCAAGATTATATTAGTGAGCAAAAAAAAAGAGTCATGGAGGACAAGAAATGAGGATAACTTGCAATTTTACAGAAACCCAATAGCAGTTGTCTCTGTTCATGTAGATGGCATGGCACGTTGCTACAATACGAATAACCGCGAGGTAATAAAGGTTGGGAAATGGATATCCGAATTCCGTATGAAAACGAGCCTTTTGGACTACTTCTCTGAGTATTTGAAATAGACAAGTGAACTCTTCGTTTTTTAACATTCCAACGTACATTTTAAATCTCTGACCTTTCTTGACATAGTTAATGCAATAAATGGGTCTCTGTGCTTCTAAACCGACCAATAATTATCTCGTGGCCTCCGAGTAGCCACGTGGGTAACGAGTTCGACTTCAGTAAAAGCGGTCCCTGGTTCGATTCCCGGTGGAGGATCACGTGCGAAATATCCTTTGCTGTCGATGCACTGTTAAAATTAATACTACTAATTATCTCGTGATTTTGATAGAATTTTACATTCCGTGCTATTTGCGTGCTGTTATTCTGAACAGCATTCAAACCTGAGACCTGTTTTTGACTCCTGAGCTAACGAAAGCTTTGATGAGAGAATGAGACTTATCAAGGTGAAAATGAGGAATTACTATGAGGAGTAGGTTATTATGATAAATGTTAGGAGGAGTAGGTTATTATGATAAACAGCATTCCCACTCAGGAAAGCAAGCAACCTACTCCTATAACGTCATAATCCAGGTCAACCTTCGTCCGTTCAACCAACGTCTTACGAATACAGGTGCGGTTAGGGTGTTCGCTCAACCGCTCGAATCCTGGTTAACTGATTTTTCCGGTTTTCCGGATTCAAACCTGGGACCATGGGATTGAAGCGTTAGCGTGCGAGCACGCTAACCACTCCGCCGTCGCGGCCGCTATGATTGTAAAACTCCACTGACGTGGAACTATTATTCTACAAATAAAAATTTCAATTCTTAAACAGAAAGAGTTAGCGGGATGGCAGTTTAACATCATCAACGCCGCAGTAGCATTTATTTATCGATGAACAAAACTGAGGAATGAAGCATACCTTACTTCAACCCTATTTGAAAACAAAACAAAAGGCAAATGAAGCTGAATTTCTATATTTCTTAGATTTATCTTTTTAACGGCATTTATAATATCATTATACATTATTAATAGAGTATAATGCAATATTATTTGCAGTACATATATTATAGAGTTGGAATTTGTGAAAACTCTTAATTTTTAAAGGAATAACAAGTGTGAAAAATAGCGACACGACTGGGACTCGAACCCAGGTCTCCCACTTTCCGGGCAGGTATTCTAACCACTGAACTACCGTGCCGCATCTCTCTCACACTGTTAAGGGAATGCTTTGTGGGCAGAGCAGACAGTCTCCACATTTAGTGGCACAACCTGCCTCCCGAGGTCCTCACAGAGGCAACCAGCTCACAAAGCAGGTATATTTTCGCAAACTAATCGGATAACTAATTCGATGGTTAGATATTTCGTAGTATCATCGAAATAAATTTCTCCATACCATGCAGTTGAAATCTATGCAGAAAAACTGTACACAGTTACAAACATTTAATGGATATTTAGCAAGCTAGCGGTTTAAGGAAACTATTCCGATGCGTCCATTTTTGTATAATCACATGATATTATAATGTATATATGTAGTGGTATAAAAACCAATATGATTGTTGTTATTACAATTAGTTACATAAATGGCCTTGCAAATTTTCCGTCCCCAACGAAAATTATATACAGTAATTAAGTTTCAGGTAAACAGGTGACATTCCGATGGCAATATCATGCACAAATATCTTCAGTACCCAATCATATTTTAACAACTCATCGTTGGAATACAGACCTCTTCCTTGCAAATGATCCGTTCTTATATAACAGTTACAAACGCAATACTAATGTAAACATAACAAAAATTGTTTCAACTCTCATGTATACCTTAACGCTACCGTTATTGCGCCATTTTTTCCAAGGTTCCTTCCCATTATGAAGACAACCTTTAGATGTAGGATCCTTCAGCTACCTGTTAGATTAGAAGTCAAGAAACGAAGGATATTTTCAAATAATTAACCGAAGCAACAAAATTAAAGCGTATTCAAAATTATTCAAAAGCTTGAAGATTGAATTCTTTTCAGTTTCGCGGATTAATTTTCCTTCGTGAGAAGAATCCCTCGACTTATGTCTTGCAACGAAAATGAACTCGCTCGCGGGGATTTAAAGGGTTATGAGCGAGTAAAAGGAATGTTTCTCCGACGGAGATGACTGAGGGATGTAAGATGGATAGGAAACATGTCCTCTGGATGAAGGCGATTTCTAAAGGTTTCGGCGCAAAAAGAAGACATATCGATCTGGGGCGCGAAAATAACCCAGTCTCTTCTCTTTAACGCTGAGCCAAAAATTTGCGGTTTCTTTTTGGATTAGTTTCGGGAAACTTCGCGAGAAACACTTCGTTGGGTCACTGCAAGCTCTGCGGACTTTAATAAACTTGGTGGAAGTAGTATTAAATATTTGACAGCTAAGATCATTTTGAAAATTTTCTCCGAGGATCGAACCCAGGACCGCTTTCGTCGAGGGCTGACGTGTTACCCATTTGGCTATCCGGGATCTCCTTTGAAAAGTTAAAGGGAAATACATCTTTAAATAAATGAATACATAACGCCTTTATTTTGGGCGTAATTAATACTTTAAAGTCTCCTCATCCATTAAGCCATCGTCGGTGCAGCTTGGATATAATTAATAAACAATACTAAAAGGTGGTTAAATTATTTGGAGTTGTAGAATTATTTGTGGATCAAAAACCCTAAGAGAATCTTAGGAAAAATTATCCCCGGCCCACCCACAAAGATGAGGGTGTGTGAAAAATCTGTACACACATACTTATAGCAATAACTAAAAGGGAGTAAAGCCTTATAACCTGGAAATGAAAATATGGCCAAATAAAAATAAAAAACACATGGGTTAAGGAGAGGTGTATTAATTTTGCACGGTAAAACCATGCGGCTGAAATCCAAGGTACAACAAACAATGTGGAAGAGACGCTGCACGGTTGTTCAGTGGTTAGAATACCTGTCCGAAGAGTGGGAGACTTGGGTTTGAGTCCCAGCCATTTCGCTATTTTTCGCACTTGTTATTCCTTGTAAAACACATAATACACACTGCAAATAAATAACACTACCAATTAAATTAAATAAACTACTATGTAGTAAAATACACTCCCTCATACACAATCAGCTGTCTTCACCTCGCTTCAAAGACATGATACAGTATGCTTGGTACGCCTCCAAATTCTGAAACTAAACATTTTTTTCAAAATAGTGCCATACAGTCCGGTGATTCCTATAATTTGAATTAAGTTAAATTTTTAATTGAAAATATGATTCTCTAGGAATACGTGAAGTTTCAATTACTGCAAAAAAATTAAGAGAATACGTGACAATACCAACTCCTTTAAAAGTTGTGCGTAAATTGCAACATTGGTCGGAAAATCGAGTTAAAAGAGCGATTGGGGATTATCGCTTAGGCAGCAATAAGAAGAACCGAAAAAAATAAAAATCCTTTGCCATAAGGATTGAAATAACACTGTTGTTGAGCTCGCTTATACTATTATTTACATTTATCCAGCCACGGTGACGAAGTGATTCCTCCGAATAATGGCTGGTGTAGGATTCCAATACTAAGGTCCCGGGTTCGAATTACGGCAAACCGGATTATTCCGATTAGGGAATGGTTGTGTGTGTTTGTGTGCAAAATTTTTACTGCACCGGTTGCATCCTCCTTCGAAAAATCCTTAACAGTCGCTGAAGATTTTTCATCCTTGGAAAAATGGCTCACACTACAAGAACCAACATTATCCATTGCTGGTTAAATATATAACACTACTCAAAACGATTCCTCACAAAACTTAAAAGCACATGAGCTTACAAGCTGGTAAGTACTATTAAAGATTTCATAAGAAATTAGAAAACAAAGTTATCGTCCCACGCTTGGTTTCGGGACAATTGAGCGCGCGACAATTAAGCGCGCTACAGTTTAAACCAACATTATCCATTGCTGGTTAAATATATAACACTACTCAAAATGATTCCTCACAAAACTTAAAAGCACATGAGCTTACAAGCTGGTAAGTACTATTAAAGATTTCGTAAGAAATTAGATAACAAAGTAATTGTCCCACGCTTGGTTTCGGTACAATTGAGCGCGCTACAATTGAGCGAGCTACAATTGAGCGCGCGACAATCGAGCGCGTAAAATTACGAAAAAAAATAATTTATTAAAAAAAAACTAAGGCCCATTTGCAAGAACCCCGTTACACTTTTGCTACATTTCATCTCCTCTATCATAAAAAAATATTTCGTTCAAATCGGCGGAGCATATTTCGTGGCCTCTCCTTGTGAGAGTTTCTGTCAATAGTCATCTCTATGAGTGGAGCACGTATGAAGCTGTAATTATTGCAAAACGTTTTTCTCTCCATTTTAGGTCAAATGCTTGAAGAATCTCTCTCCATTTAAGTTAAATGCTTGGCTGAAGAATTGTATGTTCCCTCCTTACCTAGGTTTCGGCCATTATTTTTAGATACTTAGTACCCCACCACTTGTACTTACACCGTCAAGGCATTTTCATAATCTCTCCTATGTTTTTCATTCCCACTTTCCTGAATTTCATTTTACTTTGAAATTTTATATTTTTGTTACAAGCTGTTCCTTCACTGCCGCCTGGTATTAGACCTATGTACTATATTATAATCCACTGACACATGTTACATGTCTTAATATAATTCAGATATGAAGCAGGATTATATAAAATTTAAGACAGTATGAAATGCATACATGCGTATGAAATGAAATGTATGAAATATTACTTATTATGAAATATAACAGAAATTTAAGCCCGCGAATTGTTTCTGATTTTAGTAAATTTTACCAGTGATTGATTTCACGCTGAAACGGTTTAGAAACTATTGAAGATTTATGTTAATTTTTTGTTTATATTTCATTTTCTCTTCGATTATATCAAAATTTTAGGGGTACAATGCATCATTACACTCATTAGAATTGCCACGCCATATGTTATATTTGGAAATGACGAGAAATTAAATTTTATGCGGGATATAATAATTATGAATTCGATTTAATAGTCAGTTTTCTTAGATCTGACGAGTTTTTCTTAGACTGAAATAGTATGTATTGCCAACTAAGATTTATCAAAAATGTTGCAGAGAGTTGTAGCCATCCATAGACCATATTTATTTCGGTTCTCATTAAATTTATTACACAGAAATATATTCATTAGAGTAAAATTTTCAACAACAAGGGAAACTATTGCTGTAGTTTGCTTGATGCTCATATATCACTTTGCTTTATAGAACGTGCTTATTATAGCGTGACAAATATAAAATGGGTTACCGATTATCACTCGATAAAGTTTCATTTATTAGAATTTATACTCTACCTCGGTTGAAAACATGAAATTAATTGAGAATAGGGGTAGGTTTTACCTCGGGGAACTGTCGGTAGATTGTTTTAAGGCAGAGTTTAGAGATCACTACACAAGTTATTAAACAGAAACGGTATCGATTTTTTCATAATTCCGTTACTAGAATATTTTTGCAAATCATTGGTAGTGTGTATTGTAAATTGGTGCCTACTATGGGACGTTCCGCGGTATAGTATAATGTCGTAAGATGTTAGTGTGCCGCAAAATATTCTATGATAACATATTCTTCAAATTTCTCATTACATTTTCACTTAAGGCGGCAAGGTTTTTTATTACTGAATGGGATATTGTAATTAACATTTCGTATTTGCTTCTTTTTCGGTTTGAATTTAGAATTAAAATAAGAAAGGTTTCATTTAGTGACAAGGGTCAACACGTAGGTGTGGTGCGAAAGGCGAAAGGTTGGGAAACTATGTACAAAACACCGCATGAAACTAAATTAGCTTTCTGGTCCCCTTGAAAAAGAAGTGCTATGCGATATGCATTACAAAGGTGTTTGCTTGGTTATTTACGCATCAGGAAATGACCCACTGAGGACTACACTGGATAAGTGTACGGTGATATCACGATTCACAGATTACATGAAAATGTATTACGAAGGGAATTGACATAGGTAAACATATTATCGATAAGCAAAATATAATATTTACTTTGATTCCTTAGAATAGAGTGAAAGATAAGTCTTCCCACCTATTGCTGACTACGAGCCACAGGTGGATATATTAATATTTTCATCGCTCAAGAGCCTCTGAGAAGCGGAGTGTGATATATTTCAGAGATACTTTCCCATTTACACAAACAAAATAAATATTTCATCATTCGAAATTACAATGAGATTTTAATTCGGTGTGATCTAATCTAAAAATTTTCCTCGAAACATTTAGGCCGCCAAACTCTTCCTCCCCAGAATGATTCTTCCGTCCCACTCTGAAATGCCCATTTATTGGATCTGTTGTGTAAGGATTTTATGAACTAATTAATAAAAAGATACTGGAATACTACTTTTATTAGCTGATCATGACGTGCTGGTAGTTTCTTTATGGATTGCCAGATGATTAAGAAAATATTTGATGAAGTTCAGGGGTTAAGTGATACGAATCTGTGTAGTATTCACCTTGAAGGTGGGTTCAAATATTGTTTTCTTCATTATTAGCTACCAAAAGTTTTGGAGAGGGAATGAGGCTCACTGGGCTAAATGAGGATTGAGATCATTTACCCAGGAAATATCCCAAGGAAAAACGGGCATGAAAAAGATTTGACTGGACCAGTCTGCGTTCGAATCTGCATTTTTCCGCTTTCCGGGAGGATGCTTTAACCAATTGAGGTATCGAGCCGGAGCATACAATTGACTAAAGGATCTGCCCTGAAAGCGGAAGATTTCAGGTTCGGGTCCCGTCAAACATTTTTCATTTCTATTTTTTCCTTAGGATTTATCTTAGGTGCACGCCGTTACCTCTACCCTTTTCTTTGTGAGAAGGTTTACTTTTTCTTTTTTGAAAGTGACCCAGGTTGCTATGAGAGGAAAACGAACTCTTAAGTACACTAGAATACTCCACGACTAACATATATCGTATAAATCAGTTCAAAGAAATCTAAATTAATAGCGTTATTAAGTATCGCCTCAATAGCTATCATATGTTTATAGCCATGAACAAGATGGAGGCAAAGTGAATGGAAGTTTCATTTTCCTATATCCTGGGCAAAAAGACGCATCAAAAATATTCTGTTCATCGGAATATTGTTGCTGAAGCATTAAACATATATCATAAGTTTTTCTTAAGCCAGAAAGAATCCAGAGATATGATGATTGCATCAGGAACTTCACTTATAACGACGCAATTAAGAGTGCAAAGACGTATTATTAAATTTATGGATCGTTACAACCAACTACGACAACTTCACCTGCTGCGACGCTTGCAAAAACACGAAACCTCTCCTAACGACGGAAATTATCCGCTTGAAACTGTCGGGGCAATATGCAGATGATTGATGACAATAATCGTCATAGGCAAAGTGGATTCAGTAAGAAAGAGCAATTTCGTCGCCTTCCGCGACTGGAGACCAAAATGCGCTGGTTCGTAAATGAACAATCAACGCGGAATAAAACATTCCGCTGAGTCGTGCGAGGGGAGTACGGATTCTTCATGAGACACGAGCCAGACCACGACTGGGGTGATTCAGTCACGTGCAGATCACGTGACTCCCATCGGTATACTCCGAGGAGCAGGTCAACTTAGTGACAATCATGAATTAGTAAATCACGCTTCCCACTTCCCACTACGATGTTCACCATCTAGTGGGAGATGCATATTTAAGCAAAGGATAGCAAACCGCATGGCATGATGGGATTTAAGAGCAGTTTATATTTAGCCGCTGCTGTAGAAGAGTATGACCTTTACCGAAATCTCGCCAACTACGAGAAAACCCCACGTGGACCTGTTTATTCTAACGTGAAAGATTAAGCCGTCGACCCATTTCGATTTTTATCCGCGGGAACCTTTTTTCTCATCTCTCAACTCGAAAGGAGCTTTTATTTGATACTTTTGAACGGGAAGATAAATTCTCCTATGCCAGAACGTTGTTTTCGGTTCATGGTGATGATACAGGGGGAAAGTCTGGGCAGGTCGTGATGAATAATGCAGGGAGAGAAACTGCTGGATAACCGCAGTACACCCGTTCATACTTAGAATAGATATCCTTTTGAATTTTTTTCTAGTTTTTCATCACGGGATGGACGATGCGGCTATTGATAGGGCTCTTGCACTGGGTGCCTGTCGTGAGTGGTTTCCGTTTAGCTTTGTTCCGAATGCTTTTATCCCGCGATTCGGCCCAGAGTGACGTCAGATTAGCCGGATTACGGATGAAAAATTAATGGGAAGCTACTCGTGGAAATACCTGCATAAGGGATGCGGTCGCAGAAGTGTTGCAAGTCAATCCCGCCGGCTTTCCGACTGCATCCCGGAAATGAAAATGAATAGCTACTATGAACAGATATGGACGATGGAAATGATAGGGGTAGCTATTTAATCTGGTTTATTTTTAAACTCATTCGATTTAGGTTAAAAAGATCCCCTTCCGTGAGACTATGTGCAAAAATAATCAATTCTTTCTTGCATGACTTTGTATCAGATCTCTATGACGTAAAAAATGAAGAGATACAACTTTTATCCGCACCACGAAATATTTATTAAGTGCAGAAACCATGCTCGCTTTAAACATACTTCGTGGTACGGATAAAAGTTGTATCTTTCCATTCTTTGAGTGAAAATAATTCATTCAAAACATATTCAACGCTACTTTTAATTCGTGTACATAAAAAATTATTTATAGCGTGACTAATTTACCAAATCACAAGAAAAAAGAGCAATTAACTACTGAGTAAATTCTAATCTCTTTCTATGCTACATGTATTCGAATGATATGAAAAGTTATCCACTATATAACCAAATGTTAAATTTCGAGCAAAAGTTCAAAAGAAAATTCTCTTTCTACATAAATAGGCAGTAAATTGATGTGGTTTATCTAAGGCAATTTATTATTCCTAGGTTTATAAATATATCACCGAAGTATTGCTTAAAAGTGGTAAACATCGTACTTAAAGCCCGCCTTGTCCCCTATCTCCCTTATAAACGTATGCTATTTAATTTGATATATTCATACCCATACCCATAACACTAGATACCCATGTTTGTGCATATACTTGTGCAAGCCTCTTCGCTTCTTTATCATAAAAAGGTGTTTCACAACCACTACGTTGTGAAACACCTCTACCAGATTTAAAATGAAGGAATTATTTTTGCTGGAAAAATACCGCACTTAGAAAAACAAAATTCACATGCTGTCTAATTTTTCCAGCAATGGAATTCCACCAAGTAAAGCTAGCTTCGATCTATCGTATCATTTTTTATTAAAAGACGTATGTCTATTTTCCGATAGTGAGTAAATCTTTTTTTCTTCCTGATATAGTGAACGCATTGAAAGATATGCTGGATAATTCCTAGATGTTTCCGGTAAAAAAATTCTTTGGCTTTCCTCATTTATAGAATAGACCTTTCTCGAACAGGAGGTTTTCTTAAGAAATAACAAAACTCGTAATTTTTGCATATCCCTTTTTGATTTCTGTGCTTTATTTTAATCTGAATGTTACCTAAGAAAATGCACCATCCTTGCTTGACTACATTAGAGACGATAAATCTGCCATTTCTATGTGCATATTTATGCGGAAAAGTTTTCATTTAAGTGTTCATAAAACTTGGAGTTATGTCTTTAGGACTTCATTTGATGTCTTATAAATATATTACGCGAAAATCCCCGCGTCGTATTTCGGGAAACAGAAGAAGCGAACTCGAAAGGTATGACCTATTTATTTCTTCGCCTGCACAAAGAAGTCTTTCAGCGAATGGCATACTAAGCTTTCCCTATACATAAACCTCCATATATGCAAGATCATTTTAAATATTGACGATTCAACGTAAAATATACACACATATTAAAACGTACCCATTGTCATTTCAAGGAAATTAAGGGATTGAGCAAGCTGTCATGACGAAATATTTTAACTCATAAATGTGAAATTTTCCGTATTTCGCAGGAAATGTCTATATGAGATAGAAAAAATTCACACGTTAAGGTCTCAAATTATTTGAACTGCTCGCGACAAATAATTAATCTATGAATTAAGAAATTTATTATTTCAATATATTCATAGCAGTAACGTACACTGATTTCCGTTACCAACAACAGTTGGGTATTTAGTTTTAAATCTTTACGTAAATTTCCAAATTTTTCTCTTGTTTATTGAATGTTGTATCAAATTTCATTTCCGGGAAGTTTTTTGTGAGTTACGTGTTTTATTCAACTCCTTCCCCAGAATGCTCATTAAAATTGTCATTACTTAACACGATGCATCGTGATAATTTACAATTCATATTCAGGTCTTTGAATGTTAAAAACGAGCTGTTGTAACTTGAAACTAGATCGTAAAAAGGAACATCTGAAAAAGATCATTTTTCTTGCAAAATGGTATCGAGTTAGACTAAAAAAATTATTATTGCAGATTTAATTACTTACGTTAGTAAACTAATCACGCAAAATTACTTGCTTTTAGGATGATAATAAGTAACGAAGTACCAAAATTTGCTGCCAGTAGTCATCAGTAAAACATTATAGACTCTCGAAAGTATTAAGGAACGAAATTAAACCTTAAAAAAACGGTTATTAATTATATTTTATCTATTGAGACGAGAGAAGTCCATAGCGTACGATCGCTTCCAGATTTCAAATTTCGCTTCTTGCGAATAATTCAAGCTTCCAGAAGTTTTCTAGGAGCTTTTTTATGCTACTCTTTCTCAGAAGTCTCATTAAATGTTACTGGAACTACACTCCCACTATGCAAAAATGATATATTTCTGAGATAAAACCCGGGAATACAAAAAAATGGTTGGAGAGACGAGTATTTCGAGAGCGACATCTGCGAGGGGGCGTTTCAGATTCGGCGTAACGAGGACATTGAAGGAGAGTTGGCGATCGAACCGATGTCTGAGACACGTGCTGTACTAAGTGCGCAAAAAAGACTCAAACCCTCGGGCAAGTTTTACGCTCTCTCGATCAAAGGCTGGCCATCAATTCCAATGGGGAAAAGAGGTAAAATAGGGCGGAATTATAGGTATAAGAATCCCGAAAAGACCGGGATGGGAACAAAGGGTGACGCAGGTTGAGTAGTCGCTTAGATCAGTAAACAAAGGTCTGCGTCGCTCTTTTCCTGCGCGGTTGACCCGGTCGCAGCGGCGAAATGCGGATATAGAGTTTATAACATATTAAAACGCTCCATTACCGTGAACTTTTTACTATACCACAGAAAAACAACCTACACACGACCATGGTTTCGTAGCATGGCTACATCATCAGGTCATCATCATCGACCTGATGATGTAGCCATGCTACGAAACCATGGTCGTGTGTAGGTTGTCTTTCTGTGATATAGTAAAAAGTTCACGGTAATGGAGCGTTTTAATATGTTTAATATTAATAATTACCACAAGGTTAGCCCAGAGTCTGTATCGTTTATTCATCTAAGTGATTCTAGAACCATATATTTTGCAAGTAAGCCATTTTCAACAGAAAGAACTAAGAAATGAAAATAAAATCGCTCTTTTAAATAATTGTCTTCTAATTTATAGGTTACAGTCACCTAGTTACTAGGTCCAATTCAAGGCCAAACAAGTGTAAGACTGGAAGTAGACGCATAGGCCATGTATCACTCACTATTAATACTGGTTGATAATGGTCCTACACATGCATGTTCTAGCATCATGGATTTGACATTCTCCTTTTAGCTTAAAGGGCTCTTCTAAATGTTTCTTAGATATGTCTTGATTTTGAGAAAAACGCACCCAATAAAAAAATCTACATTATACCTATTTAAAATCTAATTATTATAGCAAAATGTTAGAGCTCTGCACTATTTGATGAACTCCAGGAACCACATAGTAAGTATCTCTAATTTGAAAAAATGTTCAACCTTCAACCAAAGCATAAATAATCAATCTCTTACCCGAAAGAATATTGTATTAGATTTGATGACACGACATTTAAACACGAATTTCTGCTTTTGAGAACTTATGTCAATACGATATATAATATCACGACAATCAATATCGAGTCTTTAATTTATTCTTATTTATAACTCCAACGAACGATCTCCCCATAACACACTTTCTTCTACACAGTTTATTGTGGTAATTGAATTCAAAGAGGTCGTGTAAGATAAAAGTAGGCTCAAATAAATTCTTTCCACTATGTTAAAATATGAAGAACCTATTTAACATCTAAATGAAAAAATGTAAATATCTGTACATTCCAGACGAAGGTTATGATAAAAAGATATGCATGTCCAAGTATTCATGAAATCTATCGAGATAGAAGTCATTTAGCTGGCCAAATTTCCATAAATTGGGACTATTTTGATTTAAACTTAATTGAAAATCGCCTACTATTCTTTTTAACTACAGCTGGGGTATGTTGGCATGAAATGAACGCAATTAGGATATAATATTATCTTAGTATTCACGTATCTTTAAGAGAAGTAAACAGAATTACCAGTAAGAGAACTTAAACGAGTTACCGACAGAAAAACAAACCTTGTTATGTAATAAATACGGCTTAACTGTAACACAGCCGAGTACAGCTTACCGCCTACGGAGCATATTCACTTTCATACTACCGATTGGCTACCTCGTCGTTGAAGGGTTGAAGCGCACTTACCTGAACTCGTTTGTGTCGAATATTGGTAAATTTCGGGAACCTTTTACGATGGAAAGAAAACGTTTATAATGTTAAACGGTGTGTTGTCTTTCACAGTATGGTATTTTAAACTTATCTCAGTCGATAGATAATTTGTTGCTGTACGACATAAGCCATTGACTGCCAAGGCTTTGACTTCGAAGTGTTAGATTAAACTGCCGAACAATGGTTATTGAAATTTTCGATAAAGATCACTTAGCAATAAGTGCTATTGTCACAGTAGGAATGCAGATAATCTTCTTCACCATAGCTGCGACTTTCGATTTTGACAAACTTACAGATTTCGCAGGGGGAACAAACTTTATGATATTGGCCTTGTTGACCTTCTTTCTATCTCAAGTAAGCAATAATAATCAAAGTATTTCCATATCATGACCAGTGTCCACGCTTTAGGTTCAAATATGAAGAATTCTCATTATCTCATTTATATACAGACGTACGACAGCCGGCAATTGATGGTAACCTCGTTCGTATGCATATGGGGAACTCGACTTTCTGGCTACCTGATTTATCGCATTTTGAAAATAGGAAGAGATAATCGATTCGACGACAAACGTAGCAATATAATACGTTTTGCTATTTTCTGGACTTTTCAGGTAAATTATAGTTGATATTTCTCTTTCCTTCGTGCTTTCAAATATGTATCTAAAATNCATGCAAGTTAAGGAAACGTCAATGTGCGGTTAGAAATGCGTAAAAGTAACACATCCTTCGAGAAATTATTCGTTACATAAATCCAGTTCATTTAATCGAAGCAAAATCGTTCTATCTTTCGAAATTTAGCTTCGAAATTAAACGGACTAATGTTGAGAGATGGACGGTTGAGAAAATGTACTTAATGTAATTTCCCTGTGGACGTTTGGTTGGATAATGAAAAATCCGCCTACTCTCACCGCAATCCGAAATTTCAGTTAATCGAGGAACGATCACTCTTCAATGCGGACATATGTTCCTTCGACGTCACAGCGTATGGGAATGCTTTTGACAATGGGAATCAGTTCGCTGCAATTCCAAAAAGACTGTTTATTCCCTCTCTCAGCCTTTTTCATGATTACATCGCGTCCAATGATTCAGAGCGAGGAAACACGTTTCCATGGATCTAATGGGACCAGAAATTGCGCTTCACTTTTTCCCCAGCTTTTCCGTTAGCTCTCTGACAGCACTCGGACTAAATGCTTTTAATTTTAAGTATAATTAAATTTTAACTTTGGTTTTGGGGAGTTTCATCCAAAGCGTTTTGCACAAGAGAAGTCACACCCTCTAATGTTTCAACCAAAAATACTCCTACCACAGATGATTATCCCAAGAACAGTTTAGCCAGGGAAATTATTATTTACAGATATTACGCCCATGACTTTTCAATTCATAGTTGTTTAAGAGGTTAAAAAACAGTAAGCCGTATATCGGCAGATAGAACTCGCGTTTGGAGGTTAACGGAAAGTTCCGGATTACCGAATTCTAGGTTTATAAACCTCATATTCATTAACAGCCGTGTTCCCTTTTTTTTCCCGTAGTTGGTTACGCAAGAGATATTATACCGAAGGGATATTTTACCCATATTTTACCCAGTGATTGTCTTTCCAAGTGATATTTCAAGTAGAAGTAGTATTTTTTTTTATTCTTCGACAGCTTAGATAATTTTATACGTATAGACACCCACCGGGAATCGAATCCGGGACTCCCTTCACGAAGGGTAAACTTGGCTATCCGGGAGCTCTGGCATCTCAGAAAACCCCTCAGGTAGGGTTGAGTGTTATTTTTTGTGATTTGTTTCTCAGAAAATGATATCTACGGCTGACAAAATATGCTTTTCTCGTATATCTTACGGAAGATTTTCTAAATGACCTGCTTTCTAAGGCAAGACAACTTTCAGTTTAGCATTTAGCTCAATTATTCAGAGGTTGTGAGATTCTATAATCAAAATGCGCAAAATTCTGGGCTATCAGTTATTTGTATTTCAAAAACGCTCCGTCACACTGTACGGGGTAAAATTTCCCTACGATGAAAATTTTTGAGTTGGGCCGTAAACTCTCTGAAAGAAAAGTTCCTTGGTATGTTGGCTTTGTGTGAACCGTCTTTTGAGATTATCATCTTTTGGAAATGGAAAGTCCTGAAGCCAGCAATTGTTTGTTTATTTTTGGAATTTCCGCAGTCCCGAATTATAAGGGAAGAAGTTAAGGTTATAAAGTTTTAATGCAAATAGAAATACGTGGAATTCGCAACAAACGATGGAAATTACGACGCAAGTAACATGATAACTCTTCAAAAGGAAATAGTGATACGTATGTGCTCATCAAACTATTCAGATAAAGTAATTGATACGTTTGAGAAGATCTTTAAGGTTTCTACCCATTTTACTCAAGAAATGAGATTGTAATCGAAATGAATCTGAGAATATTCTTGCATAAAGCAATTACTCGAAATTTTATATTCAAAAGAGTAAAAATCTTTCACAAAAAATAGAAATAAAACAAATGGAGATTATTCAAAAGCGTTATTCAAATTTCTCCTCAAATTGATTGCCGAAAATTTACTGCCTAGTCTTATGTTATACATGAAAAAAGCATCTGGTTGTATCAGTAGTAGCGTTAAACTGACACCAATTAAGAATCGTATTTAGTTAACGTCAACGGTCGAGAAGGCGTAAAAAAATAATGATAAAATTGTCCGGTATTCGCCCAAAGAAGCGAGAGAAACCCCCCGAAGACCTCCCGTGAACAGTACACATCTTTTCACCTTCACTAAACATATCTACATCTACATAAGTACCCTGCAAGCCGCCTTCCGGCGTGTGGCAGGGGGCATACAATACAACATAGATAAAATCAAATAGAAATTGTTGAAACACAC
The DNA here is from genome assembly GCA_000376725.2 of Ladona fulva. Classification (NCBI taxonomy): domain Eukaryota; kingdom Metazoa; phylum Arthropoda; class Insecta; order Odonata; family Libellulidae; genus Ladona; species Ladona fulva. The sequence continues at coordinate 215,428 of KZ308414.1, forward strand.
GATACTAATAATGTAGTTCATTCCAAATATGAGATCTGAAAGTATAGTCAAATACTTATGATATTAAAAACGATAGAAAGATGAGCACAATTTACATAAAAATCTAAATTTTATAAACTTTTAAGTTTCTTTTAGAAAACTAACATTTTTCAGCATTGAGATGAGAAGTTCTCCAGGTAAAGCATTCAATTCCCCATTCTATTGATAAATACATATTTCGCCTCATAGGATTACAGGACCATATCTTTCATACACGAGATGGTGATCGCAAGGAAGATTAATTTGGATTTTTTCGGTTTTTCTATGTTACAAATTAGCAGTTCTGGTATTAAACGAATCTTTGCTTACTGTATATCGTAGTTCAAACAGCAATGCAGGGAATATGAGTCGGCATTAAGATTCTTTCTATACATTTCTAAGCAACAAAGAGCATCCTTTGGTCTAAATTCTCCATCTATCGCAGGAAACCCACTGAAGGAATTGAGGGAATTCTTTGAGCTGTTGCTTTGCAATTCGAATTGCACTCCGTCATTTTTCGACAGACGTGAATGGGGTACATCCTTTTCCAGTTAATCCGATAACACAAAGAGTGAATTGACCCAGTTTTGGGGCAGGTATTTATTAGGGCGACTCTATTTTACGGATTCGTATTCATGCAAGACCTGTGCGCAAGGGACGAATGCTAACGGAAATGAGAATGTGTGGAGGGAGTGGAAAGAAATTGGTTGTATACGAAGGATTTTTTGCGAGAGCGCTGCCACGGGAGCTCCTTGCCGGGGATTTTATTATTACGTCGCGTACACTCCTCCAATCACCCCATCGAGAATTTTATTGGACTGGATCCAAAAGCCAGAGAACGATATTCCTTCCTGCTCTTGAACGCACTCACTCAGCAGGAAGATGAATAGATGTATGACCTTTGCCGTTGATTTCTTGTACTTCGACAGAAATCATGTGCACGAGGATGAATAAAAAAAATTAAAAAAATAAAAAATAAAATTTCGCCCTCTGATGATCTGATTACGTTTCCAAAGACAACCTGCCGGAGGAAATCGAGTGTAGTTATTAACGGGAGAAGTATTCTCTTTTTGGAATCGGTTGCTGGTCGTTGTGAGGCTGAATGGGAAAATTAACAGCGGTCCCTAAAATTGGTGATCAGCATAGAAGATGTAAATTTCTTCGACTGCAAAATCAGGGATCTAAATTGGTCGTGTCCTTCCGTAGCCGTGCAAACATGATCGGTACAAAAATGTATCGGTTTTTGAATGTTTACATTATAAAGTTTCTCAATAAGAAGGTGCTGTCAGTCCAAATTAAGTTCCTTGCTGACATAAACAAATTTCATATCGGGAAGCTTAACTCGGTGACACACATATTGTATGTAAAAATTTTCTAACATTTTTATGATAGAATGAAACTATTTAACACAACTTTCACTACCGAATTTGCGCGTTTAGTAGATACGAAGCGTCGCTACAATAATTGTGTACAGCCACGGAATTGATTTGAATAATTCTAGAGATACGCATGTTAAAACCGGTTGTAGACACTGTATCAGGTACGCACAACCTTATGGGGTGCGAGTGTGGAAGTTTTCATGCAAGTGTTTCGTATTTCTGAATAACTATTTATATGCAAACCGTAGGTGCAAAGAAGTGCGTGTACTTAAAAGATTTTCTAAACATATCGTTAAAGCGTACAAGCGGACGGATTAAAAAGCACTTCGAAAGGAATGTAAAATTAAGTTTTAGTCGAAACAAGAGAAACTTAGCGGAAGATAGTGTAAAGTTTTCAATGTGTTAAGCATAAATTATTTCTACACGTTTCTTAGATCTAAAGTTGCTTAGAAAAGTTTGAGAACGCTTTAAATACAGAATAAAAAACTTCAGCTACCACATTCAGGACCTACATATATAAAATGTTGCAAATTTTTAATTTTAGCCATAAAATTAGCAAGGAAAACACTACAAATTCTACTGAAATCTATTTAAAATTCTAAGCATATACTTGTGGGTTACTTTCTTTTGACACCTGTCTCGATTGCAATTATTTATAATTTAACTATGCAACAAAACAAAGTCTGTAAGAGATGAAAACGAACTTAAAATGCATTTCTTATGGGAACGTATTATGGCTCCTGGGAGCGATCCCGAGCCTTCTAAGTGATGAGTATAGTTTCCGCTGGGCTTTTAACTTCGTACAAACGCGATACTGTTTGTCACACATCTCTACATCAATCTACGTTTTGAGCATTTATTTCAATAAAGTAATAGAGCTCATAATGAAGAAGTTTACGAGTTTACCCAATGAGTTTATGATTGCAATTATGATGGTGGGACGAACATTTGTTGTTATAAAAGGAAACTATCACATTCATCACGAAAAAACTCCTTTGTAGATATTTTATGGAATATAATAGAATGGGGGAGTATGTTTTTTAAAGCTTTACAAGAATCCATATTTCAACTTTCAGCTCAAAGCATGGGAACGAAAGTGCCCAAGTTGTATATCCAGTGGGCCGCAATTAAACGTATAAATAACTACCCAGGACGCAGATGGTACGCCTTGCCGCTCTTTAATATATTGGTAATTAATAGAAAGTTGTTTTACCTCTAGTTTTATTGGTTTGAAATTTATGAGTATGGCCTTCTTTTTTTAAGAGTGGATTACAGCTAAATTTTACGATTTTTTAATTTAGCTACCACGCGTTGGATAGAAAATTGGGAGAAACCATGAAAAGCCTAAAGTAATAGGCCGCGCGGTACAAGAGTCGCGGGCACGACAACCCGCATATGAACAACTCACTCAATAGTAATTGCGAAGAGAGTCATACATATTAAAAGTTAGTGTCTTTCTGGGGGATTCTCCATTCGTTTTAGCAAAATCCTTGACTATATAGACATAAATTATAAATTGGCCATTGCTATTCGATAGAACTGAATATTTCCTTTCCATCTGCATTATCTTCAATGCTACATCTTCATAAATACCCTGCAAAGCGCCATTCGGCGTGTGGCAGGGAGTGTGAACACTAAGCTTTAGTTTCCTCTTATTGTTATTGTTGTCGCGTATCGTTCTTGGGAAGAATGAGTCCCTAAAACGACTTGTCCTCGCATCTATTCCTCTTATTTTACGCTCATTGTCGGAGTAACAGGGGTCGCATAATACCATTTACGTCTTCCGCAATTATACTTTCTCTGAATTCATCAAGCAATCGCAGCATAGCTTCTAATCTCCTTTCTATCAAGGGTTCCCAACCTTCGTCTGCTCTTCTATCGTAGCACTTTTAAAAAAACAATCTATGTATTGTAAAAAATCTATCTACCTATGTATTTTTCTATCTATGAAATTTTCTATCCATGAGTTTTTACAGATCCTTCGTTCCCTTTATTCACCCCATGATTTTCCATTTACTTCCTTCATCCCCCATTTGTATTATGCACATTATTTAGCATTCATATATTCTACCCTCGGTTCAGGCGTACACAATAGTGAATAGCACCGCAAGCGCTATGCCTTCTGCCCCAAGGGATAAAAACAGTCCAGTTATGAGCTGGTTTAGGAGTCAGTTTGTTACTACGTTCAACGCTTAGGGAATAAGAGACTTTCAGCTGTTTTGCGCATGCCACGGACAATTAGTCTCCCGGCGAAGCCTTTTTCATTAGCATCTGATGTATGCTCGCGAATTTGTTTCGCTTCATAATCCCCTCGTCCTCACATCGCCGCGCATTTTAATACACCTCTTACAAATGCTCCGCGTTTCCCCGCTGCCTCTTTCCCAAAACGCTATAGCGAATCGGGTCAATTGGAGAAAGAGAAGCTCCATCCATTCGCAATGCTTAATTTTTCGAGGTAGCTCGTTATCTCTTCATTATTTTGCAATTAAACGCGCGAGGTATGTGAGGCTGCTGAAAGGTGCGCTTCCATGAAATGTGAGCAGTCCGGTCCGGAATGTTGCCGGATATCAAGGGAAGCTACGCTATATTTTAGGTGCTAAGTAAAGTACGAGGGTTCTTTTGCATTATTCAGTACGAAATGCTAAATGCTCCGATGATTCGTTTACCGTGGTGCAAACTACGTAGAGGTGTTGCGTCTGCTTAGACCATTATTTTTCTCTAATAGTACTGCCTAAAATCCAATACTAGGGTAAAGGTTATGTGTACCTCGTAAGCATTCCATAAAAAGTTTTATTTTGCGTAAATTGCAGGTTTAATGAGGGGCGGATTTATAATTAAACGCAATAGACGCTAGCTGAGAGCCTCATTCACATGAGTCCTCAATAAGACTGTGATGAGGAACTCAATAAGAAACTGTTTCGGCTTTCCGCTTCAAGAAAGAATTTTATAATTTTTAAGTAGGTCTACATAAAATATATATACAATATATTACATTGTATATGCCACAATATAGTCTATAAAAATATATCCTTTATTAATGGTAATTTACAGAGATGCTATGTATGTCGATTTTAAAGCTTGTTTATTATTCTTGCCGTAGAAAAGCGACAGATTTCTATGGGATTTGCAATTGTGTAATTTATAAAAAAAATCCTGGTAGAGGTCTCAATACGATCCTTGCGCCTAGGGTCATTGATAGCTTAGAGAGGGAATGAGGTTTGATAGGCGAGACTGAAATGGCTTGCTTTTTTCAGTTAGCTAGACACCTCAATATCTTTCAAAATATCATATCCATGAACAAGACTAAAGCATGAGTAAATGATGAATTTTTAACTATCTTGTACCGAAAGATAAATGAAAATATTCCATCCTTTGAGATATGGCAGCGTATTGTATTCTTAGTTGCTCTTTTTCTTATTTTCCTTTTTGTGTTTATTTTTATTTTTCCCCCTCACCGTCACATGAATTTTTTAAATATATGCTGGAATTTCAGTTTCTCCCTGAGATCCCGCATTCTTCCTCCTCTCTTTTCTTTGGGTGTCTTCCCGCATGATGGGCTATTATTGTGTCAATCTTACGTTGCGTAAATATTTCAAAGAGCAGCTTGAAAAACATTTTTCTCTTTTTATGTAATTTTTGTAAAATGAGGAACTAAATACGAAGTTAGGTGGAGGAAGCGTAACACAGGGTAACGTTTTCGGACCGTTACAACGTATGGTGTAACGCAACGACTTCAAGTAGTCACATTGATATTATTAAGGTTAAGGTCTTTATTAAGGCGAGATTGAGACTAAAAAGTATCTTATCTAACCTGTCGTCAAGTTTATTATTAAAACATGCATACATTTGTAAATATAAATAGAGAGAAAAATTTAAGAAGAAGCTAGGATATTTTCGGACGACACGGTAATTTACAGAAAAGCAGAAAGTAGAAAAAATATATCAACACTGTCGGATGATTTACATAGAATTGGAAATTGTGTGATGATAAGCAATTAGATCTTAATCTAGAAAAATGTTCAGTAATTAACGAAGTGAAGAATAATTTTGTAATTTCCACAAGAAAGTTTTTTATCAGGTCCTGATGATAGTAATGGTTTCTAAATAAAATATTTCTTATAGAAATGTCAAAGCTATTCTTTACTTTGTGATAATGTCATTCTACGAAGACCGGCTTAGTATGATCGATTTTATTCAGTAATTAATTCCTTCGAAAGAAAATCTATTACCAATGATTATTCTAACAGCCTTCGATGGAGAGAAACAGTAGAATAGGTGAAATATCTTACAGTAATCGTCACGAATAACTTAACATTAAATTAATAACAAATAACTAACCATGCACCCCTCAAGAAAGGGGTGCATGGTTGGGTGCACCATGTACCATCCTAAAGCACCATGGCGGCTTGCAGGATACACATTATATTTACAGGGGCTCAACCGGTTGTAAGCTTACCAAATACACGGTATATCTCGTCGAAACAAGCAATAATATTCGCATGACTTTTAAATATAATTAGGGTTCCGGAATAGCAGCCTTGTGGTTTCAGTTTCTAATGCTGAACGTAACAGATCCATTGATCACAAGCGCTATACTTCATTCTTAAGGTAACTATAGAATATGCTGACTTGGTAGCGTTAACCTAACAAGGCAGCAAAGAAAACCTGCGGAAATTTACGGCTGTATCCTTAACTGCTATAGCCTTCCATCAATTCACCCCTTCTCATATAGTTTTTATCCAAACAGGAAGTTTTAGAATTGATAAAATGTTGTGAGCATCTCAGAGGAAGTCGAATTTAAAAGAATTTCTATTAACATTTTTAATCGTGAGAAGTGATAACTGTATCGGAGCTCTTAATTAAATGTTAGCGGATGTATCGTATCTTTGCAGCTCAAGACCAAATTCATTCATTATCATTGCAAATATGTGCAGAAAGAGAATGCCGCCTACAGCAGGTCAATGACCCTCTAGAATATTTGATACGCAGTGATATAGAGTGAATTATATAGGTCAATACGAATAATAAAGAAAAATTTCCTTAACGAAGTTCTAATGGGATTGGAAGCAGCTACCTTCAGACTCTCAATTAAAAATCAGAAGCGTTCTATGGGCATTATTTTTTAAATAAGGCGCCGAAGTCATCTCCTACATGAAGTCTTCGTTTGTAATTCTTCCTACAGTAATTCAACAGAAGCAATTTGGTAACATAACACAATTTGTTGATGTCCTATATAATTAGGATCTTATCCGATATTCCGAGGGGTATTCAACTTTGCAAGAATTTATTCGAAGAAGGTTTAAAGAAGTGTTCATTATGCCTATTTTAAGACTGTTCTATAATAAAAGTTATTTTATGAAACTGAATACTCCATACCTCATAAGATGATAAACGTAAACGAACGAAAAAACTTGGTTAAAGTGTTTAATTGTCAACAAACGCGTAACATAAACTGTATTTCCGTAGATAATAGAAATGTGCAATAGAACAAAACAGGGCCGTCTTCATTGCGCGAAATTAATATATAAAGTCTCATCTTCCATTTAACTCGTCAGATTGGGATACAAAAATATGAGTACATAATATGACATAAGATTTTTAAGTAGAAAAAAATTTAGCAAGCACGGTGAAAATAAAATTAAAAGGAGAGAAAGAATGATATTGTGAAAAAATACTGTGGTTGTATATGTGTATTTTTCATCACAGTAGAAATGTTTACACCAATGAAGAAATGCAGGAAAACACACACAAAGAGAAGAAGTGTTGAAAAACCTACAAAAGATGTAGGAAAGAGTAAAAAATAGAGCTATAGATTTCATTATTAGATTAGATAGAGGATGATAAAAATAAAATAGTTATAAACGTATACAATACATAATAGAACATAAGTATTCCTTGTCAATGAAAGTTGAACATACAAGAAATTCAAATTAAGTGCACACTATAAACACTGGATTAATAGAAAGATGCGTCTGTGATATTAGTATAAAAAATTAATCTGTTAAGTATGTGGACGCATTCCTTAGAAGATGACGTGTGCAGTGTAGTTTCTGGCCACCATCAATAAATTTTTCATTTATGGCAAATTTATTCGTTATACAAGAAGACAGAGGTAATACGATGACATAATTTACCATTGTATTTACCATGAGTGAAGAGGTGAATAAAAATAATAAATCTGGCGTTTTGTCCCGCTGAAATCATGCTTTAATCATGGTAAACAGTCATAATATAATTTTATCTCTAAACATTTGAAGAAAAACTGTAAACAAGCGGCATGATTCTACATTCTGAACTAAATTCTGCATTTGATAATTCATCGAGGGATAGCATTTGGGCTTGGGAAAAGTTTANTATAGAGTTTATAACATATTAAAACGCTCCATTAGAGAGAACTTTTTACTATACCACAGAAAAAGTTCACGGTAATGGAGCGTTTTAATATGTTTAATATTAATAATTACCACAAGGTTAGCCCAGAGTCTGTATCGTTTAGAGTTAATAATAATAATAATATGGAAAAGTTTGTTTATATAAACAGAATTTACTTTGAAATAAAATTAAGCGGGACCTCAAAGGAATGCATAAAAACAACAGCATCAAATGTAATGAAAATAACTGTGCGTGAAATACCTTTTAAACAAATCTTGAATACATTTCCATAAATGAAAGTAATCAAAAATACTATGAGCACAAACGATTGCGAGTTTTAATTACCATTCCGATCCTCCTGAGCCATAATGGCTCGTCAGGAGGTATACAACAGAGACAATACGACTAACCACACTAAATATAACTCAAAGAAAGAAGCAAAAAGATACAATTAGCAATTGCAGTGACTCAGTTCAACTATAACAAAAAAAAACATACAAACATTGTTAATCTAATAATATCTTTTTACATTTCTTTTTCAATTCACCTGTACATTTGATATCCTTTAGTGTATTCTGTACAGAATTAAATAAATTAGCTGCAAAAACCATTAACCTTCTGTCGCCTTATGTATTATAAATTTTTGGAACCATACAATTCAGTATTTCTAAGATTCATATTAGAGTAGCTTTGTAATGATAATATATTTCAGTCTTTATAGCTTATTTTTCTGTTTGGAATACCATATTTGTTTGGTAAATAATTATAATAATTTATTTCGTTACAATTACATTCAGTTGCACAGAAATGAACTCTGTGTTGAATAGGCAGCATGTTCAAAAACAGATTTGTATAACAAGTGTTTACAAGTTAAACAAAATATAAGAAAAAATAAAGTAAACACACTTACTGTCACTCCTCTTTCCTTTGATTACCGCCGTTTCTGCCGAAGCGAGGGCGAAGAGAGCGGGGTTGCGTGTGAGAAGGGATCGCAGGAATGAAATTACCTTCCCGAAAAATAAAACAGCGACGCAGATTGATATATATGGATAAAGTTTTGACGGGGTCGCAATTTTTTCGTAGGTAACGCGATCTATTTCCCCTTTTTTTGGCCGTTTACTCCCCAGGTCTCGATACTTTGCCGGCGGTGTTTTCGGGATAACCATGAGAAAACTTTGAGGCTCTTTCTTACTAGATTACCCCCGAATATTTCCACTCTCCCTGGAGGAGATGATCTCAATTTAGACTTAGACCGGAGAACGTATGAATGGTGTTTTTTCAACGAACGAAAGTAACAAAACTGAGGGGGAAAATTGTTTTCACTTACATACAAGGATACAGAATTACTGTAGTTATAATAAATGCATTAAAATATTACGATTATTCATAATAAACGAAATGAATAACAAAATAAAATAATGAAAAGGTAAGCTAATCAAAAGGAAAAGGGGTAAAGGTAACTTTGCAAGTTAAGGCTTGCAACTAGAAGAAATCTAATAATAATTAAATAATTTTTCTTAATCAGGCGAGATTGAAGCTGATGAACCTTTCCTAATATCTAACGCAGACAATTAACTAAAAGGAGATGAATAAGAGCTTATTATATACGAGAAAAGTGTTTGAGAAAATCTAAATTTGTTACAAACTTGCGCGAGATCACAAAGGCGTAGATATTAATGAAATCAGTGAGAAGCACCAATGACACAGTGGTTAATTACATTAGCATTATTGGGCGTTTGACAGAATCTTAACTTAATTTTCGTACCGCGAAGTCGTAGAATCAAACTAGATGTGCATTGAACTCAATATGAAAAATATACGGAAGTTCCGATTTTCGGTCATCTTCGAATATATTATAATTATTGCGTCGCCTTTACAAGGATCAATAAAATTATTTGTGAATTTTTTATAATAATATCTTGCTAACATTATAAAGAAGTGATGTATAATTTTTTATATATTTCAATAACGAACATTTGCATGATTTATACAATAATAAATATACATTTTAATCGCGTTAAATTTAATTTCATCATTTTTGACGGGAGAGTTCCATGGTGAATATAATAATCATACATACAATAATCCAGCTAAAATTCATGCAAGTTAAGGAAACGTCAATGTGCGGTTAGAAATGCGTAAAAGTAACACATCCTTCGAGAAATTATTCGTTACATAAATCCAGTTCATTTAATCGAAGCAAAATCGTTCTATCTTTCGAAATTTAGCTTCGAAATTAAACGGAATAATGTTGAGAGATGGACGGTTGAGAAAATGTACTTAATGAA
>KZ308414.1:234670-280694 GCA_000376725.2 Ladona fulva
GATAGCCAAGTGGGCAACGCGTTCGACTTCAATGAAAGTGGTCCCGGGTTCGATTCCCGGTGGGGGCCTACGTGCGAAATGATCTAAGCTGTCGAAGCACTTTTGACAATAATACTAATACTAAAATTATGTAAATTGATTTAAACAAGTTATAAATAGCTTATCTTTCGATCTCAATTATTTGAAATTGTAAATTGAACATTGTTTCAATTTTTTAATAAAATTGTGTGACTATCTCTGGGAAATTTTGGAAGGTTTCCCTCCGGACTTGGGTGATTACCAGGCAGGGTGATTAAGTTTAGTTTTCCCCCAATAATGACTACCACCTGGTCTATTGTCAATCTGTGGTCATTAAATACACGATAAATGAATAATAAATATAAAAGTTCACGCATTGTGTGTATATTCTCTACGGAGTAGCGACTCTAAATATATTGGCCGAAACGTGAGAAAGCATGAAACGGACCCGAATTCACACTACCCAAAAACCGGCCCCGGAATCGGACCCTTCTATCCCTCCCTTTTAATCTCCTACGGCGCGAAATCACGCTTGATAAAAAACGAGTGGCGGCGAAAGATTAGTTACTAATCCAAGACACACATTTCCATGGCCGAGGCACGGATCGAGAAAAAATGGTTCCCATGGGAAAGGCCCTTCGCAAGCTTTTACATCTCTTCTCACACCACGTCCCATGGTAACAACCGCTTGCAACTGTTGAGTAAATTAAAGGGGATGAATTGGAAGCTTCTCTGGCGCGAACTCGAGAGGGGTCGGAGGGATGATAGACACTTACATATTAGGGGAGAATTTAAATGGAGGAAGTCCCGAAGAGAAAGATCCCCTTGGCTGGGAAACGAAAAACATGGATGGGAAGATTGCTCGGATTAACATGGGACGCACTGAGAGACGGCAGGTTTTGCATGGAATGGATTAAAACAGCGGTAATTCTTTTTAAGGACTATAATATATTTTTGGGAGCCGGATTAATTAGTTGTAATGGTTTGCTTAACCGGAATAGCTGAAAGGTATGTGGAAAACATCACGTATCTTAATCCTTGGAAATGAAAACTAGATCTGGAGATTTGTATATTCAAAGGTAGTGTTAAGAATGTAGGCACAAAATAATATGATTAGGAACTTGGCCTTGAGTATGAACAAAATAATTCCGTATTTATCTCATGGCATCTGCACATAAAATTAAAAATACCCCGTAAGCCGCATGCCGGTATATGAAAATCGCGCTTGGCGGCAAACGGGAAGTTCTGGATTACCTATTTGTAGGAATTGCCCTGGGCGTATCTCGGAAATTGTATCCTTTCTCAAGGATTATAAATGTGTGTCCCATAATATCTAGTTCATCAACAGCTGTATTCCATTTTACTTTTCTGTCAACTTAAGATGTAGCCATAGTAAATAAGAACGTATTGAGTTTTACTTATTCCAGAGCAGATAATCCAACCTAAGATCTAAGCGATTCCAGCTAATTTTTGTTTTCATACAAACAAAATATTGGATGGCCTGTAATCATCACTCTTTTTCTCCTCATTTTGTCCAAATTTTCTAGCATGTTATGTATTCTACTCCCACGTTTATCTCCGTTGCTATAAAGTTACGTCGATTAAACCTTACCATCTCCATGTAAATTATTTGCTTTGATATAATCGAGAAATGTTCGCATTATATCTAAACAAAATTTTACTGTTCTTGCAATTACTACCAGCGCTGATAGTTTCTAAAATGAAATTATAAGTCGAACAATATGTTCTACAGTAAACTTGGCGAGAATAAGAATTGCAATTTCTTACAGTTAAGGTGAAATTATTTGAAAGAACAAATTATTTATTTTATAAATTTGATTTCAACCTTATTGTGGAATAACCTTGATTTCTGATGGACCAGGAATGTAAAATTCTATGAGGGGACGTAAAATGTTCCTTTAATGTATTTCGAAAATATTAAAAGTGTAAGCACTTGTTTTACGTAAGTTTTTCTTAAGTACATACATTCCAAACAAATATATTTTGCAATCTGTTTTATTTACACTCTCCACCTATTCGAACGAAGGCAATTCTAACTCAAGCGAAATCTTCTGGCATTCCTTTTCCATTTCATAAGAACTTTTTTATTATTTCGTAGTGAATCGCTATTTGAGGGGAGCTAAGTTTATCACCACTTAACTACTTTCCGGGTGAGCAATGAGGAAGTACACTATTACAGCTGAATTTATCTCGTCAAAATGCGTCAGAACTTTCAAAGCAACTGAAACCTTTTTACGGTCGTAGATAAATAAGATTCGAATAGCTTCTAAAGGGAAAGTTGGAAACGATTCGTAGGAATCCATTGGAGACGCTGCAATCTGGAATAACGCCTGGAAATTAAAAGATCCTAAAAACGTCCTTTAGTATCGTGACGAAAGAATTCCTCTCGTAACGATCTCTCCTGCATTGTGAGACTTTATTCCCATCCACTGTCTCACGGACGGCAAGACGTTAAAAATATCTCGCTATATCTTACTTTTATCTCGCGGAAAAGTATATTAGAGATAGGCACCTGCTCCCCCGCGCCGTAAAAAATAAAGCTCCTCATTTCTATTTCCTGCCATTTCCTTACTCTTACGGATGATGGGACGCGTTTAACAAAGAACTCGGAGGGGATAGCAGGCGTAAATCGCGGAGAAATATTAGGAAAGGGAACGAGGAAAGAGAGGTTGTTTGCTTTTGCTTGAATGATATGGAGGGAGTGCGGTGTGACCTTTACAGCCTTCCTCATCCAAGACTGCCCCACTCGCTATATCTTGCTCCCCGTTCTCGCGTCTTCCCAGAGGGCATTTAAAGAGCAGGGAGGGAGGGAAAGATCCTTTCACTTCTGAAGAGAGGTGTGGGCTCCACTGCTGGTGAATTGAGGCTGAAGAATATAGCGTACCACGTGCATGTTTATACATTCTTATGCTATGTACATCAACGCTCTCAACTGGATCAAATATCTTCATGTCTCTATTTATGTATATATACGTGGGTGATGTACACATCCCTCAGAATAAATGCAAATACAAATTACTCTGACAAGGAGAGTGTATTCAGTTATAGGAGGAAGGTAATGATAGATGGGACAAACTAACTTGTCCGAGTCAGAATCTTGATGCCTTTCCTTCAGTTGAAGAACCATCATTATTTTACGTGTTATAATCATCAATTCATAAGGGATGTGGAATTTTCAAAAAGGAGAAGAATGTCGGGTGACCCGATAACGAATTTAGAAAATTCTCATTTTTAACTTTTATTCACTGCTCTTTCTAAGTATAATACCATACATTTAGGTATACCAAACATTTCCGGCAAACCCTCACCTTCGCTTCTCCAAGACTAACGAAAGAAGCTTGCGAAATCTTGAATAGAGACAAAAGGGAACCTTCTATAACAGCAGTTCCATTGAGCGCTGCTGCCACGAGTAACTGGGCTAAGGAGTGGAAGGTTTTAACCTTGTTTTTCCTCTCCCCTAAATCTTATGCACCATGCAATACGCCGTTCGATTTTTTGGAAGGAACTGTACCTATCGAAGAGAGGATTGTGAAGGCATATTATACATAGAAAATCCCTAAAAGTTATGGGATTTAACAAAAGTAAGATGGCTAAGTTAATAATAAGGGTTTGTGCATAAAAGCTGGAACAGGTTATTGTGTGGAAAACTAGGACAGGTGGAATGATGGATCATCTACATCTAAATATATTCCCTGCAAGCCACTTATTGGCGTGTGGTAGGGGCTACATACAACAATTATGTGGGATAGAGTAGGGGAAACGTTTAAAACACTTTCTTTTATCATACTAAGCCAATAGAGGAATATATCTACTGTCCAATGGGATTACTTAAATGTGCATAATATTATAAAGAAATGAACGCAACTCTATGAAGTAGGGTTGTCCAGCCTTACCAGTCTGGGATCCTATCGGAAGTTGTATGAAATATCCGCTGGTATGACCCCTTAAAGTATGCAACGATTATTCCATAGGTACTTTGTCATTTTGAATGAATACTATAAAAAAGATCGCTAACGCTAAGTATGTTTACGTAAACGAGTACATGAATGCGATCAATAGTTACAACGCGAGGAATTATCGATTTTGCAAACGAATCCCATTCTTCAATTTCGAAATATATTTCCGAGATCGGATGATAGAGAATTCTTTCTTTACTACGGAATATTTTGCGTCATCAGTTCAGCCCAGGGTTCCGTTTGAACACAATTTAAATTCGTGATAAGGTTTACGACATGTCGCTTTATTTATAGAATCATATGGTTCATTGGTTACGTCCTTGAAATGATGAGTCAGTACAAATTTTATCATAGAGTTGGTTTCTCGAGAATTTTTTTCAAACCGATTATTTTTACACGGAAAAGTTTTGGAAAATCTAGTTACGAAGTTTCGTTTGAAATGCACGAAAGAGAGAAGAGGAATGATATCCCTTTAAGCAATTTTAACCGATATTTGAGTTCGTGTCCAATGAAACGTAGTTAAATTCTCGGGGCCATAAATGCTGGATAAGAATCCTTAAAAGAATGGATATTCTATCGGCAAAAGTTGAGTCGGGATGTTGAATGGGGAAGTTATTCTTGGTGAGTGGGAAAGCAATGTGGGGAAACATGGAGATTATTTTCCGTAGATGAATGTGCACAATGGGAGGGAAAGGAAAGAATTTGGCAAGGAATGCGGAAGATGCTGCGAAAACGAATCGAAAAATTTTCAAAATGAAAAAGTGTCCAACCGGTTTGAGTGAATACAACAGGCGCGAAAAAATGGAATACGGGGAACATTTTGATCGCAAAAATCCTTTAATAAATTCATGATATTAGGGTTCTGGGTCACGTAGTCTGAGGAATTTTCAGACGTAACTGAGAATGGGAAAATTTCTACAAAGCGATTAATAACAAATTTCTCAGGAAAGTGAATTTTATTTGCTCAAATATCTCGCTACACGTTGGTTCTTGTTGTATATTTGTGTCACTGTTACATAACTCACACACGTAGCTAAATTCATCAAAAAATGGCGAGTAAGGAAATTACCGTGTACAGTAATATCTATCTAAAGATTTAATGGCTAAATCTTCCCCTATGATAATTTTCTTTCGATTTTTCCTGAGTAATGATTTTCGTTGTTGAAGTTGAAGAAATTTGAATGGTCAACCACGTAAAATAATTTTGCCATCAATGAGAGTTTTGCTAAAATTTATTTCTTCTTTACTACTAAAGACTATAAGATAAATGAGTAGTTCAAAATACAGTGGCATGGTAATTCCAAATGGTAATAATTTTCTAGTTTACGTAGAGGTCTGGGCAATATTTTTAAACTGAAGAATATCGATGTCTTCAATTGTAAAAATTTACGTTTAAAAAATCTGTTTGCTTTCACCAAGGATAAGAATGACCGTATAGATAAATGTGGCACTTATAAAATTACATGCTCAGAATGCGGCAGAAAGATATCGTGAAAACAAAAGGAAACGTATTACTGGATTTAAGGAACTCCTCGCACATTTCAAATCCGGTAGATCTCGTCAGCACAAGTCACCACACATATGGAGAAATTTTCACACAATGTTCCTGTCAGCGATTAAAAATTGGTTGATTGTGGTTTAAATGTTCCTAATTACAAAAAGAAATTGCATTGCAAATTCAGATCTGGACTTTAATTAGACATCGTACTCCTTGTTAGCTTTCGTTACATGATTGGTTATTTTCTGGCCTTATTCTTTTCCGGTCGGCCGGAAATTAAGAAATAAATACATTGCATGTCTCAGATATAGATTACGCCGTGAAGTAATGTCAAGAGCCGGAAATGGATATTTTATCAATTCTTATCAGAGTCGGATCTCGGAGAACAAGGAATGTAGTACTCCGATGGCAATAATAGAGGTAACATTCCAGAGAAGCTGAGAATGTCTTGGCGGAATATATATTGAAGGGGATGGAACTGCTAACCAAATTCCTATCTGGGAAACCATCTTGAAAACGCCTTCGCAAAATTTCGCTCAAGGTTTAACCTGAAAAGATATTGCGCAGAACAAATACGAGAAATAAAGAGTAGATGTACGAGATAATTTAAGTTATTTGCCATATTTGATATTCATCACCGTTTCCTGCATACAGCAGTTCTCTTTCTTTTTAGACTTAAGGTGTCCTTCCTTTTACTTTTATGCAAGTAAATCAACCCTTTACTTCATCCAACAACTTTTCTCCTTGTTTACCTCTATGTTTTTCCCATAGCAACTTACACAAAGCTTTGTTCTTCTGCGAAGTATCTTCTCTGATTATTTATTCCACAAATTTTCTCTGCGATCGCTTTATTTTTCCAATAAAAACCCCTCTCCTCTCATACCATTTCACGCTAATCACCTTTGATTTTCATTAGCCAAACTTATTTATTCCTTCTTATGCAATATCCGGGATCAAAATCCACCAAACGTTTAACATTTTCATTCCTTTTGATTCACATTTCATACCCTTTCCTAAGGTCCATATTGCATACCTCAAGAGCGAGACAATTTAAAAATATGTTTTTTCAAGTTCCTTCATTTTATCTTTCTCAGGGCCTCACTTCATCTTATTCTTTCCATTTATGAAGCTACCTCCGCTCTCTACCTTGTTATTAGCGTACTAATCCTATAACATTGAGGTACCGGGTTCGAATCCTGGTCAGGGTATGATTGTTTGTGTCTGTAGGGCATTGTAAAAGGTTTATTGTAAGGAAGGTTAGTCTTGACTAAAATATGCCCGATTAATAAATATGAATTTATTAATTATTATTACCTTCATTCTTTTAATTTCCAATTGAGACTCCTACATACCCATTTGTATCTCCCTTATAATTAAAATGATTAACTAACACAATCACACAAAACGGTAATTTTATGAATGATAGATAAGGTGGTGAGTAATTCGAGGATAAGAATGCTGAAATTAAATAGACGTGGGAGATGTAAGCCAAATTATTATTTATAATACTGTTTACATATATTTATGATTTATCATTATATTTAAAAAATATGCCTTAGTTCACATAGGAGTAAACCGTTAGATAATGGGTTGGTGGAGAGGTATGAAGTTTAAGTTGTTTAAAGATGCAATGCTTGGGTACAAAAGAGCAAAGTTTTGAGAATGTTTCCTCGCCTTCTGGGATATTGAAGCTGTGCCGAGAAACCGCCGGTAATGAGAGTATATGGAGACGGGTTTGATTTCCTATGGGAAAGTTGAATTCCTCCAAGACCGGTCTTTCTTTCGGGTTAGTAGGAGGTAAGGCTTAGCCCTGATATATTATCGAAACGTAACAGAGTTGCGTTCCAAGTTCCCAAGGGCATTTACTGTGTGTTACATATATTTTTCTTTTTATAATGCGTAAAATTTATTTACGGCTTAAACTGTGCGAAATTGATATTTTTATTTCCACGGCTCAAGATTTTCCAGTCAAGGAGAATAATTCCACAAAAAGAGGAAGAATAGAGTAATGAAGAACCAGATGGCACGATATTAAGTAGGGTTCCCGGGTAGCCAAGTGGATATTTGTCATCGATGAAAACGGTCCAAGGTTCGATTCCCGGCGGGGGGCCATTTGTACGGAATGATTTCAACTTTCGAGTAACTTTTAAAAGCAATAATAACTATGCGACATCGACTGATTGAGAAATAAGCTTTTGGAATTCAATGGAAGTGTACGTTATTGTTCCACATAAACAATTTCAACAAATTTGAAACTCTGATGAGATATTAATATCATCGATATGAGCATCACTCCCTCCTTCATGTAACTTCGATACAGATGATTATCTAAGCGATAATTAAAATGATAAATTTAAGTCTTCAAAGACTTGACGATAAGAATGCATCGGTAATGGACCTTATCTTACTTTATATTACACGTATCTTATATTATATGTTAAATATCATGAATTATACAGATGTCTTGCTTCTTATTGTTCGGTAGTAGAAATGTATTGTAAAAATTCTTCGCAAATAGTGCAAAATGTTAACACTAGAATGACTGATAATTTTTATCCGTAGTGAGACGAAGGGAGGTGTTCACGATCAGAATGTAATGCATAACTATTACTTGGTTGCTTAAATCCGATTCCAGGTACAATTTTTGCATAAACAAAGACCTAGCAGCGTCATCGGTCATATATCTGAATACTATTTTAGATAAAGGACACGTCTATTATAACTATGTAACAGCGCTGCTCGTAAGCTATTGCAGTTGGCGGGCAATGTCGTTTATGTACCGTCGTAGAATATTAGTATGTTTTGAATAATCGTGTGAGTTGATTGTAAATTTGCAGGCAAGGTTAATATGTAAACTGTAGCAGTTTAAATTGTAAATTAATTATATAAATTGTAATTGTTTATGAATTAATGTTTTATTTATGCATATGTATATTTATATGTTATATTTGTAATATTCTTTCAGTTAGTTCCCAAAATTTTGTGTAAATTAACGTTTCCACCTGAGGCAGCGTAGTATTGTATTATAAATAAAATAAATTAACAAAAAATAAAATTAATTAATAACATTATTAGATCAAATAAGCAAATAAGTAAAATAATAAAATAAAATAAAAAACCTTGTGAGTATCGAACGAATCCACGTAATACACCTGTGGTTATTATTCCCTTTTAAGAGGGTGAGCTTCGTGAACTAAAATGATATATTTCCTTTTTTCCAGGTTATAGGTTTATTGGATAACTGATAAAAATATCATATATCGGGTAAAATAACAAAAATGACAGCTAATAGGTTTTTGGAACTTCTTACTTTCGTAGGTTTTCGGATTTGTGACGAAATATGACATTGTGGTTTCAGGTGTCCCACGCTCGTGGTTCACTGCTTAATCGAGATGAAACCACTCAGAATATCTATGCTGTAATTAGTTCGGAAAAAATAGTATGTGAACTGAAATACGATATTCATCACTAATTAAAAAAGTCTATAATTTAAGATCTACAATAAAATAACAAATAAATAAGAAAAGAAAAAACCATTGACCGCACAATATCTTCCAAAACAGGCAAAGAGAAGCAAACATTTCTATTCTGTTAAACGTATTACGTTCCGTTTTTCCACCAAATTTTGGAAAATCATTCGCCATAGCCGTGAATCGTATATGGAAAAATGCTCTCTATATTCAGAGTTGCGAACAATCTCCAACTCCAAATTGCTTTCCAAAGCGCCAATACAAATATCATTCATGAATCATTAACGGAAATTCCATTCTTTCCGGATTTTTTGCTAGAAAATGGGGAGTTGATGGAATGTAAACAATTTTGTATTAACTCACGGTCGATAGTTGCGCTAATTTGGAATTTTGAGCAAAAGCACGAATATGTGCTGCGGTTAAAGAGCGTTGGTATTCGACGCGGCTCAAATATACCGTGGCAAATTTTAGAACGGGTTGAATGATGTTCATTCAAGGTTTTCCATCATTTCTTTTTATATTAAAATGAGTAACTTTTTACGTTTCTCGGGACTTATTTTTACCAATTATGGTCATTTTTCCTTTTACTTCATTAACCTTTCGTAGAATACCATTGAAAGCCCTTATCTGAAAAAATTATATTGCGTTATACATGTAAAGTGTAGGTTCGGGAATGTTACTCAGTATTTTTTCCACAATTTGCAGTGGCCACGGTGTACCTGTTCACCCACGTATAGGATTTACATTGCTTAGGAAAGGTTGGGGACAAAAAAAACAGGGGGTTTAACTACGGTAATTGATTTAGTAGACTTTTTGAACAACTACCTAAAATGCTGGGCATACCTACGCTGCCAATCACGCTACGGAGGTTATTGCTGATAGTGTTTGCGTTTAATGTCTTAGAGCTCATTGTTTCGTTCTTGTTACATTTGATTTATCACTGGTATTTACATTAGGTAATTTATTTCCAAAATTAGTGTTCCGAACATAGTGGGAATCTTACATAAGTGGAAACATGGTAATTTACAAAATATAAAACCTTCGTATTTGCAAATTAAGCCTGAATGACCATTTATACGAAGAGATGAAACTGCCTAGCATCATCATAGGTATCCAATCCGAAGATCGGTTTGCTGTAGCTCTCCAAACCTTCCTATTTAATGCCTCTGCTCTTATTTACTCATAAAACGTAATATGTACACGAACCATTACCTGACTTTCACGAAAAAACTTAGGTTTTCCTTTATTATACCTTGGGCTTCCGGATGTCCAATTGGGTAGCGCACTTGTCTATGTCTATGTCTATGTGTATACCCTGCTAGCCACCTTTCGGCGTGTGGCAGGGGGTGCATGCACCAAGACTCTATTTACCTAGTCGATTACTTTCGCGTATCGTTCGCGGAAAAAACGAATTCTTGAATCGGTTCGTTTTCGCATCTAATTCTCTTATTTTCCTCGCTGTATCGGAGCGGCCTATATAGCAGGGAGGGCGCATTATGTCCGCGACGTCTTCCGAGAACGTGGTTTCTCTGAACTTATTTAATAAATTTATCCTTAGTGTTAATCTTCTTTTTTCTAATGATTCCCATCCCGCGTTCTTGAGCATCTCAGTAACGCTTACTGTTTTATAATAGCAATTCTTCACGAAACGTATCGCTTTTCGTTGCACCTTTTCTATTTCTCGAATACAGCACTTGTCGGCTGGGTCCCATACACTACATGCATACTCAAGGTGAGGCCTGACTAACGCGAAGTAACAACGCTCGCTTGGTAAAGAAGGTCTCGGGTTCAATTCGGGAATTACCTCAACTAACTGTCCTGCTATCATATCTTGATGAATGAAAGATTTATTATTTGTACGGGATAAAGAAATATGTATTTTTTACATCCTTTTATATCAGTCTTGTTCATGGCAGTGTTGGTATTAAAGCTACTAAGGTATGAGTTGCGCTGAATAATAGCATTAATTAAGGTTTCTCCTTAAAGAACCCTACGAAAAGTGTTACTCGTACTGTGCTCTACTTACGTGGACTTGTTCCGCTCATAGCATTCTGGCTCAGTGAGGAAAGAAAGGGCAAACTACCTCACTCCTCATTTTTCCTAGTAAGCCTCATTTCCCTCTTCTGGCTCTTTGTAGCATGGTAGAGATGGCGAGGTCCCAATCGGCCTTAGGGCTGAATAATTTACACACAGACCTCAACTAACGAAGTGCTTTTAAAAGTGATGATAGTACTACTACTAATTCCTGTTATCCAATGATGCCTTTAAATAACTATCGTACATCAGTTTGTACTGCATTGAGTTAATTTTTTTATCAAATTTTACTAACCCTTCTTAATCAATCATAACATTTAAGGACCTTCATAATAAATACTAGCCAAACATATATAATGCAAAAATATTTTGTAAAAGAAGGAAAATTGTTTCTATATTTTTGGCCACTCCCTTCAATTTCTTTTTAATTTGTATTTGTATTTATTTCAATTGCATATACAAAGAGGTATGAAAGTAAACATATCAATTATATATAGTTCTCGCGATAGCCAAAAGATTACATGATCTTGTCCGGCTCTCTATATTTTAAGTTTAAAATCATGAATTTTATAAAAAGATGGACATTAAATATGCTAGATATCAAAGAGATATTAATTAGTCAAGAACTTTATAAACTGGCAACAACAAATGGCAGCACTAAAGCTAGTCATGTAAATAGTTTTTATTTCGGTTCAGACATCAAAGCAACGATAACTTTATTCTTCAATTCCTCCCATGAAGTCCGGATGGATGCAATTACCCCCAAAATTAAAAGGAGCGAGTTTATGTCGATGGAACTCGTAAATGCCATCCCGCGTTTTGAGTACAGATCACTCTGAGGCATACAAAATATATGCTTTCATCAAAACTTCTCCCTTTGCCGACGCAATAAAAAGTTCCGATGCGACGGCTCAAATTCCTCGTCTCCGTATTCCGTCGTTGCTTCAAAAGGAGAGGAAAAGGACTCGGCGATTCCGAAAAAAGGTTTTACGATCGACTATTTATCAACCCAACATAAAGGGAGTTTGAAGGGTGTAAAAATACGGGAGCGCCCTCTCTGACGCTTTGGTTTCATTCCTGTCTGGCTTATTTCTCTCGACGTGGAGAGATTACCAAGAAGGAGATATACCCCTAACAGGCTCGGGGTCGTTTGTTTTTACGTCGCCCACTTGTTGCCATACAGAAGGGCCTTCCTCTTTATTAATCAGACTAGAAACATATTCGTGGAGGTCGTAACGAACTACTGTAAGGTGCAACTCTATGTTGGTGCTAGTAAACTAGCAAGTTCTAATGTTGCCAATGCACCGATATCTGCGGTATTAAATTGTTAATTCTGTCAAAGGAAGTACCTGCGTAATTACTAATTCTGTCTATTAGCTTTCTTAATGCCTCGATGCACGTACTCAAGATATCAGTTGACGGTAAGGGCACTAGTTATTTCTATCGCATTCGACGGTGTAGGTAGGTTTTAGCTTAAACTGGAGCGAATGTATCCCAAAATTTGGTGTAAAGCAATTAAAGAGATCGTTTGGTTAAGCGCATTGTAGGCAGATGCGATGACAAGGCTAGAGAGAGACGTTATTTAACCTTGGTCAGACCTCATCTGGAGTATGCGTTTGATTCAGCTGATTAAACGATTCCCAGCAAACTCGAGAAACTGCAGCGCAAGGCAATACAATTTGCTCAAATATTCTATGATAAACAAGCAAGTTTTACGAAAATCCTCTGTCGCAAGTTAGGAATCCTTGAAACACAGGAGAATAGAAGCTAGGTTGCGATTGCTTGATGGATTCAGAAAACTATAATTGCGGAAGACGTCATCGATATTATGCGACCCCCCTGCTACTTCGACCAATCCTACAATGAGCGCAGAATAAGAGAAATATATGCAAGGACAATTCGTTTTAAAGACTAATTATTTCCGCGAACGATGCGCGCCAACAATCAGATAAAGAGGTGGCTCAAACGCTTTGTGTTTATACCTCCTGTCACACGCTGGAAGGCGGTTTACAGGGTATTTATGTCGATGTAAATTTAGGTGTGGGATCCATGCGAAAGTAGTCACAATAATGAACATGCATATAAGGGAGAAAAATAGACAATACCACACATTTGAAAGGTGGAACACTATTTATTCCGACCATTTATCCTAGAGAATGAGAAACCCCTCGGAAAATTCCCTTACGAAGTATTTAGCTACATAACAAGACTCATACCTGAAGTTTCAAAAATAATCCACAATTATCAGTAAGAGTAATGTTATATGAAATCACAGCTGGTTTTAAGAGTATAGATAACACGGAATAATATATAGTTTATAACTGCAGACTGTAAGAATTGCTGCAAATATATAGTTAAGACATAGAATGTCAAATTTAAGAAATATATTCAAAATTTAGAATAAAAGAATCATGGAACGGGAAAATTATGCCAACGTTAGAGATGAAGTAGTATCACCCAAATTCCCCCAAAGAGCAATTATTCGCTATTTTTTCGCATTTACCTATTTGTATTAAGTATTTTGCGGAATTTAAGGTAAAGAACTGAGGGTAAAATATTAGCAAATTATTTGTATTAGGATTCCGCATTCCGCAAAATAGCAATACCTAAAAATTGCAAGTTCACATAAATATCAAAATTAAGCCAAATCTAGATATTTGTGCGCGACGGAAACTTTCTTTATGCGTGTGAAAGTAAATCGGTGTAATTTTCAGAGTGATAAAGAAAGGTAGAGAAAAGAAACAAGAATAAAAGTGAAGCAAGATAGGGTTGTATAAAATGATGGCAGATATAATATAGAAGTTAAAACCCCGTAGATAAGGGAAACTGAGGCAATTTAGATGAGTGTGAAATAAGGTCTCTGGCGTGATGTCACTGTGTCAAAACTCCCAGGGGTGAACCGCTCTTGGGCGAACGGTCTGATTTTCGAATACCATAATAAAATATCAATAAATTTTTCTAAAATGCCAGTGCAAGCAAATGGTAGAATTGCATTTGCTCTAGTGAAGTAATTGTATCTAAGTCAGAATCGAAAATTTTTTTATAACCTTAACCTTAGAAAAGTTCTACGGTTTTTCAGGGAAGCCGGTCCTTATAAACATGTAGAAGACTGCAACCCTTTATGGGTAAGATATTTTACTTTATTTTAGGAGTAAAGCTTTTTAAAATTAATCTTCTCTAGCGAGATTTGGTGGAATTACATTACAAATTATCAGTAATCAATCAAATCGTGAGGATTAGGAATGCTCTTTTGCATTCCTAAGCCTGACGATGAAATGAAAGTTCGAAACCATTGGTTGTTAAGCCAAAATATATTTGTGGAAAAGTACAAGTTGTATTTATTATTTCATTTGTAGAACTTTTTACCCATTTATTGGTTTTTATCTCCTTCTATATTAATTTTAATTATTAATATATTTATTAGGCTACATAACTTTTGACTGACATTTACCTGACAGAAATGAAAATATTCCAGTGACATCCGTCAATATTTGTTGAAGTATTGGGGAAAATAACCTAGCGGTTAAGGCGTCTTAACCTCATTACTACCACTATATTTTATTTACTTCTCTATAAAAATTGCGCTGAAATGATCTTTTCGCTTTAAGGAGTGAGTGATGCAAAAGTTATTAAATGTCCATATTAACCTTCGGTGATTCACCACGTCCAATTAATCAAAGGTCGAATGATATTAGCCCACTCCATCACATTACTAATCTCCCAATATTCTCAATTGCAGCCACTTTTGGAATGTATACTTAATTTCGCTACGCCCCTTCACTCGTCGCGCAGACCAACCAAACGATTGTGAATTCATGAGACGAAATAAAATAAACAAGAGCCTAGAAACTTTGACGACATTCCCTTGCTCGTATACAGAGGATCAATAAAACTCTGAATCAGCAAATACCCAAAGGTGCGTTTTGCATGAGTAATTACGTATTACGTAGAAAAATTTAAGCCTCGAGCACGTGATTTCCACTCTCTATTGGAACCACGGGGCTCAGCTGGTCACGTGACTGGAGAGGAGTTTCACGCAACCGTATTATATGAGCAACTAGAGAAATATTTCGACATCGGGTTCTTGTCCCATGAGAGCTCTTGCCCATCATAACCCCCCTGACTCCAACCAAGTGACAACGGTCGATGGACTTAAAGAGGAGGTATTAAACTGCTGTCAATCCGTCGAATCAGATCCCGTCGCTGAAGCCATCGACAGCTATTTTCTGAGGGAAGCGACTCTTTCTAAGTAACCGACGAAATGCAAAATGAACGAAATCGGAGATCAACCGTGGTGTACGAATCGTGAGTGGTTTAAAGCGTAATTTGGAATCTTTGAAATCGTAATTTATACGTACGTGAGGTCGAATGTCGATAACTCGAATACCAATGGACGGTCGAAAAGCTTCGAGCTGTCGAGGTTTCTACTTTACGAGGGTTCGAGCTATCGAAGCTTCTACACGGGGGATTTGGCTAATACTGTGGTCGCAGGTACGCCACATTGTAGTGGATATTAACATAGATAAATGAAACACCATATACCGTGTCTTAACTGTAAAAGTGGGCAAGATAAGGACACATGTAGCCGTTGTTAAATTCTAATTTATTAAACTTTGGTTAAGAAAACAAAATACTTTTATTTACGCGACCGATTTCGCTTCCGCGGAATCATTATCAGGTAAAGACCAAACTTTTATCGAAAGGTATAGCAAATGGGTATAGAAAATGTGAACGGGGATGGAAGTTGTAAAAAAAGTACTGTGGAAATTCTTTTCATGACTTTCCACCAAGTTACGCCTTCCCACATCGATTTCATTAAATAGACTTTTCTTGAGAAGACCGAACATCAAATGAACTAAAATGATGGAATAATGGAGACAATTTAGGAATATAGAAAGATATTAGGAGTTAAGTTTTATGAATAACAAACTTGAGTAACCCCAACTGCAATAATGGGATGAGCGATGTATAGGTACTTTAGCGAAAATTACAATGTAATTGCTAGAAATGAAATGCAGGTCATGTTTCGACAAGTAACCATCGTTAAAATTTTCCATATTCATCTTTCAGAGTACATGGTGGGGGATTCATTCGATCAGCTTACGTCCTCAAAGGAGAGATCGGAGCAGAAAACGTTGTTTACGCTAGAAGGGCAAACAACTGATTTATCAGAAATAAGCTCATTTCCCTCTGTTTGAACATTCTAAAAAGAGTTTGAACATTCTATATCCTGAGAGAATCTAAACAAAGACGATGTCTTTGATCCAGTCAGAGGAGCTGGGTAAAATCCAATTATAAGGAGACTCGATGAAAGCTACTCTCATAGGTTTGAGAATATTTGGTTCGCGCAGCTAATGTGCAAATAACAGTGTTAACTCTAACAAGGAGGTGATGGAGGTTTCCACGAGATGAGGGCAGAAATTGAGGAAGGAAAATGGAAATTATTATGAAATAATGTGAATGTTTACTTTTCACAACAACGTTATCATTATTTGACTACGTAAAGCCTCACTATAAAAAGTAAGTATAATATTAAACTTCACATAATTTATGACATAAAAAAATACTAGTTACACGACTTAAAATTTCGGAAATAAAGGAGAGAGAAGGCCTACGGTATTCAACTCGAAGGCAGGTTGGAACCTCATCCCCTCTACCATTAGCTATGAAGAGTTTGGAGAAGGGAATGAGGCTTACTAGGGAAGATGAGGAGTGAAGTAGTTTGCTGTTGCTTTCATCCCTGGCCAGGATGCTATCAGGAGAGCAAGACTACGCGAATGAGGAGGACCATGCTCACTGCCTTATTCAGCACCCCTCATACCTCAGTAGCTTCTATAACATTTCAGCCATGAGCAAGACTGAGAAAAACTAATTGAAATGTAATTTTTCTACATCCCGTAGCAAAAGAAAAATGAAAGATATTTCCATTTTTCAAAATATGCTAGCAGGAGCGATAAAATGTAGCAAACGTACAAGCAAAAATGAATCAAAGAATAGAATCGAAAAATTAGAGTAAAATTAAGGTAACAAAAACGAACTTTTTTCCAATGTCAATCCATTAATTTATATTTATACTTTCTATTACAATATCACCTCATCTCGAGGTCAATTTTTGTCATTACAGGGCACTAGTGCGCACTATTTCTCAATATTGTCGTCCTGGTTGTACAAACAGTGTTTTGCTATTCCACCAATGCATAGATGCCTGCATTGATGGAATCGGGTTAGGGCGATGAAGCCACGAACTACAAACCACATTCATTTCACCAATTTTTTTAATAAAAACACACTTTCTACTCATACATTTATATTTGCAACTTGATATGCTACTTCTATTTTACATTTGCCAGTTCATATTAAATTCGTCATAGGTTTTGTAAGTTTTTCGATCAGCTTTAACGCTGAGGCACAACATTAGGTGCAATGGAGTATCTAACTCAAATCAGAAGCCTATTCCTCAAAAGATAAGGCAACCCATCAACTTACGATGAGGGTGACCTAATTTTTTTATTGCACGTGGCTATAGAAAACTTAGTTCAAACAAATTCCTCTCCATTTTTCATCCCAAGGTAGATTTATAGCTTAGATACCCCCGCGCAAGAGCGAGGCTAGAATTCCTCGTTTGTTTCATGAGGTATTTCGCACATGTAGCTTCGCTGACCTATTTCACGTCCTCAGAGTGTAAGACACGCCGATTACAGAAAATATAAACTCCGCCAAGTCGCCGTTCCAGTTCAGCGGTTTAAAAAAAGATCGATTCGGACCAGGGGAGCGTTGTGTAGGTCACGAAGTTTTGTGTCAACTCGAGGGAAAACTTATTTGTATAGAGCGACCTGAAGGAATACAAAGGAGCGCTCTCACATTTTTTACTCAAGTCTTTCATAAAAGATGCTCAGCATCCTCCTATACGCCGTAAGCTCGAGGTATCAATTTCTTGAGAAGCCTTTTCTTGTCCAAAGAATTTTATCGAATCTTGCTTAACTTGGCCCTCCGACTACGTTTATTTTGGTTCTGTTCGCGCTAATAGGAAGGGTTGCGGTTTTTAAGGAGAGGGACTCATGGACCTAAATTACTTAATTAGAGGGGAGAACTTAATTACCCCTTTTGGAGGCAACGGGCACGAAAGCAATTACAGGTTAAATTAAAAGTGCGGGTATTTTAACTAATGGTAACTATAATTAATTAACTTTGTTTTACGTCGCGGGATTTTTTTCGTTTCAATTACTCTAATGGAACTTAAGCGTTTATTTAGTAATCTGTCGCACAAAGCAGAGAAATGCCAATTTAAAGTGATAACCTAACCAGCAAAACTATGAAACAGCAACGAAATTAGAATAATAAATGAGATCTGGCGAGTTAATCCTAATTTTCTTAACGTATGGTGTAATTTACATTAGAAAAAAGGGTCAACAGAAGGAGGGATAGAATTCAGCAAAGAAGGAAGGCGAAAGAAAAGAGAACGCTTGATAAAAGAGAATCTAGGTGTGGTATTGTGAAGGAAAATTAACAAATGGATAGATCTGTTAGAAAAACGATAATTGAGGAGAGAAGTTAAGAGAGAACAGTCAGAAAAGGAATGGAATAGAATAGTTTACTGATACAGAACACTTGCAACACCAACAGAAAAGAGGAAAAGTCTGTTTGCAATTAGGTATCTCGTCTGTTGCTTGTTTAAAGCTTATTATTACATCACAATCTTACTTTAAAATTAAACATTTCAAATTTTAAATTTATAAATTTGAAATTATACACAGCATCATACATAAAAGTAACATAATACATACAAGTAGCTGGGAAGTAGCTAAAAGGAAGTTGCATTGAATATATAAAGGACAAGTCATGTATTTTTTCTATGGGCAGAGAGAGATTCTAATGAAAGAGAAGAAGTAATATTAAAAACTTGCCGGAGAGAAGACATTCTGGTTTTCACAATAATTTACTTTCTTTCGTGGTCATTAAGAGATCGAAGACAAAAAAGATGTTACCGATAGAACCACCCATTTCAATTATAACCCAAGGATTAAAAGATGTAAAAGATAGGAAAGTGACTTGGGTTCGAGTCCCAGTCATGGATTTTAAGGCGCACACCTCAATGTACGAATTATAAAGTGACTCGTACAAAGTTATCACCCCTTATTACACACCCATATCCTTCCCCTTAACTGTAATCGAGTAGAAACATCAGATTTGGGCAGCAAAAGCACATATCGGCATTGTTCCCTTTTTAGGAAAATCAAATAAAGTTTGAACTTTTCGTTTTGGCGAGAAAAAGTTTTTATTTAACCCCAGAAAAAATAACCTACGAGCATAAACACCTCCATCCGTAAGCACCTCAATCTCCGAAGTTTTCCTGATCGAAAAAACAATTAGTAGTTATAAATTATGCATGGATTTTGGGTGGGGAGGGTTTAGGAAAATGTTTTTCCGCTCCCTTCTGGATCATCTGTGCCGGCCGAGAGGCATGATTTAATATGCAAATTAGAGCAGGGAAAAACGATCAAGGCGTGAAAGTACAACAACTACCTTTGTTCGGCGGAAGTAAGTTTTTATAACGTGTAAATAAAGAATGAGGCTGAAGCCGGAAATGAAAAAAACGGAGCTTGAGTCGAAAGGGACATGAGGAAGGAATTAGGGAACGGCGTTAAATGGGGCTGGCGCTGTGGCCGAAACAGCAGCGCGGAAGAACACGAAAGGTCTCTCGTGCAAAGTGGACGTGTGCCATTAGCTGTTGCCAGAGCGTGTCCGAGGGTGGACGGTAAGAGGTGTGGTGACCCCTTGGCGTGGACCCCCAGCCTCTCCTTGCCAAATTTCCGCTCCATTCCGCCATTCCCATTCTGTGTTCCTGTCCTAATACCAGAAAGACTGATCCGACATCGCTCCATATCTACTACCTAATATGACCGTTTTGCCACGCCTATTAATGCAAAGGGTCGTTATAATCCCTTTAGCCCGAGGCCTCGATATTTGCTATTCGATCTCAAGAGTTGAGGATACTCAGCTGGTCTGCGCTGGAGAGGGAAGGTTCTTCACCTGATCGAGATTCTAAACCGCACTTAATGGACGCACTGCGGGTTTCATTGCATGGAAAAGGACGATTCGATATTATTTAATGGAAGGGCGGATTTTGAGACTCCTGAATGCTTTTTTGATTATAGCTAAACAACATTATTCAACTGATTTTTTCTTCCTTAATGGCAATAAGCGTGATGAAATTATTGGTAATCATTGGTTATTCATTCTCAACATTTTTCTCTGCTCATATCCCATTACCTTCTACTGATCCATTAAGGCGATTAGAAGATCTTATTTAAATAACCAATTCATAAAATAAAATCAATGGAGGCGGTCGATATATTGTGGAAATCCATGATAGGGGAAAGATAATACTTTTCCACACAAAAACTTTTATTGAATACCGGTTTCGGCGTTACATTGCCATCATAACTAAAAATCAACATAACCCTTCAGGGAGGGTAAGAGAGGAAGGTAGGAGGGAAGGGGAAGGGTCGTTGGTGTTGCCAATAGGAGTGGGGCGAGATAGGCATAGGGGGATAGATAGGCAATAGGGGGTGAGAAGGCAGATTCTAAGATGGGGGAAGAAGGATGTAAGAGGTGCTCTTTAGTAAGGAAACAATGAAGTGAGAAAAAGTGACGCACGATTTCGAGTCGTTCGAGAACTTAAAGGCAAGGACCTTTGGTTTCGAAATGTAAAATTTCTGGAGAAAAACTGCTGGAATGGCTATTTTCAAAAAGATGCTTTCCAAAGTGGGAGGAGAGGGGCTTGTAGAGGAAGGCTCTGTGATGTTCGTGGGTATTGAAATTCCTTGAAGTTTTGCCGGTATAGGTACCGTTGCGTCAATGAAAGTTATTGCGTGGAAAAGTATATACCTTTCCTTTACAATTCATAAAACATTGAAGATAGGTTGTTTCCGGATATTTAATATATTTCAACACTATTAAAATTTTGAAAATAGTAGATCCTATTGAAAGTGTGACCTTTCCAAAGAGTTCCTGCAGTCTTTAGTTATTTACAGCTAAAATCTACAAAAGACACAGCGTCTGTCGTAGGATGGTACAGAATAAAGTTCTCACACGTTGAGTCGGTTGAGTTGAGTTTTATATTATATAACTTATTTATTCAATGGATCGATTTCAAACAACTTTCAAGAAGTTGGTGTATCACCTGATTGATATATTAATTTTTTATTTATCGTGTGGCCTTACATAGCAGAATAAATTAAATTTTTACTAATTTAAATTAAAACTAATTGTTTTCTCAACCTGGTTGATTTAACAATTAGTATTATGAACAACAATGTGTTGGATTTACATGGATCTCTTCTGCTTATAGCACATGTCAATGAGGAAAGCAAAGGTAAACTACCTCACTCTTCCTAGTAAGCCTCATTTACTTCCAAGGTATTGTCTTGCTAATGGTGGGGGGATACAACAAGCCCTCATGCTTAACCCATACCAAGGGCGGTCCTAGAAGGATCCCGGAATTACATTTTTAGTGATCCTGCTGTAACTATAAATATTATTTTTTTCTTGACTTTTATAGGTGTCCCTCATCAGTTTACGGTAAAAAAATATGATTAATCTTTTATATAATTCTTTCGTAGAAACATAAATAAATAAAATTCCCTTAGAGTCCCGATGGGTATACTTAGTTACTATTTCTGCTTGCTCTACCCCGTCATAGATTTTTCTTAAATATATGCTCTGATCGAGCTCGAGCTTTTTTAAAAAAAGATTGAGCTTCTAGACGAAATCTATTGCAAGATTTTAAATCTTAAACGCGTTTGTATGACTTTTTTGAAGTTGGTAATAGTATATAGATAATATTTGGTTTACTTTTACTAGTATTAAAATAAATAAAAAAAAATATTGTTGAATATGCTTGGATATATCTTTGGCTATATCTTTCAGGAGCTCGAAAACCCTATTTTAAGTAACCTGCAGCAACAAACAATTAAGAAATAAAAGAAAAACCGTGGGGTCCCCCGAAGACCCCAGTTTGGTAAACAACGTTGACAAACTAGGCTTGGTATCTTAAGGCCAATTGATACAAGGTCTGAATATTCGTTTGCAGGCTGTTGGCAATAACATCGCCACGATTGCATGCATATAGATAAAATATTTCTGTTTTCGCCATTAGATGCTTAAAAGGTGTTGCTACACTTGCATACATTCCTTGTTAGGTTCATACAAACCATAATGGAGAAATAAATTAGAGAACATACATAAAAATCTATACCTTTCGTTGTAGTGGTACTCGGCAATAAAAAGTGATACGAAAATCTTTTGGGACATAATTTTAGCTTAACCCTTTATCTTTGAATCCAGGTACTTTCCAAGTACGTAAGTTTCACACAATTTCCGTAATCGTGTAATTTGAGCAACATGTCCAGCGCATTACGCATCAAATAGATCAAAAGAGCTTCGGCCTAGGTTCGAGGCCACCACTCCACCACTTCCCTTCTTGCTCTCCTCACACACGACCATCATAACAGAGGAAAGGGATTAAGAAGAAAGGATCTTTTCTGAGGTTCTGAAACGGCTAGTTAAAACGATATCCAATCCCCTTAAGGGTTTAATAATTAATAGAAATCCTAGGTTATGGATCGCTAAAAATGTCGTCCATTTTGGTCCCATCGAAGCATTTTCTTTACCTGCTGCCGAAACTTATCCGTCAGAAAAACTGAGTCAAACTCTAAGAATTCCCAGTTCGGAGGGAATTCTGGAGAGAATTTGGCAATCGCTCCATCGCGAGCTCGTCCTGTTATGCCCCCATCCGCTCCGGGGATATTCCTTAATCTATACCGCACTTGCATAATCTCATGCCCACTTGAACGCATTCTCTTCCCGCCCCATCACCCTCCCCAGCCTCCCCCATTCCTTAGCGGCCGCAGACCGCACGAAGACTCCATAACACGGCTCGATGGCCCTGATCAACTTGCGACCCCGTTCTTACGCCACGTGGAGTTCCTCGATTGCCTCCACTAACCCACGACCTATCCCAAAGGGAAAAAATATCGGAGATGCTTCCAGTCTTGACCATTAAGTACACGCCTGCGAACTGGAAAAAAGGCTCGCCTTCCGAAGGAGCAGAGGAGGGAGAACGGTCGAAGTTCGGAGGTATACAAATGGGTTTCTCAGCGAAGAGGACGCTTCCCCGGTGCTTTTTCCTTTTTGACCCCGTGGTGCTCTCCTGCTGGACGGTTCCGGAGTGCACCTCTGGGGTTAGCGGACCTCTCGCGCTTTTATAAAAAGGAACGTACGAGGATACGCGTCATTATTTCCGGCGTCGAGGATAAAAATTCTAGATGAGCCCTGCACTTCTTTCTTATTATAGCGGGGATGTTAAACTGTGCTAGGGGAGGTGGGTGTTTGAAAAAAATCGGAACCGGACGCATTATATTCTCCTTTTTATCTCTTCTTTAACCTTCCCCCTTTGGGGATGTTTGTTTTTCCGAGCTTTATGGACGAGGATTTAAAAAAAAATCCTGTTCGGGAGGTTGCTCACAAGGATAGAACGTCTCATATTTAATTGGATTTAAGTTTGGGCTGCTGGAATGAGAAGCGTTTTCGTCTGTGCGTTATGGTGAGCCGGGTTTGACTCCCTGTGGAGACCCGATGAAATGAATGATGGTCATGAAGACCTCAAATGTCGGTGATAGTAAATGGCCCGATTTAGGAAATAGAACTCGAAATCTAATTTTGGTTCCCGTACTTGTGATTCGTATGTCCTCTGAATCAAGATTTAGATTTTTATCGTAGCAATTTCAGAATCGTGATAAGATCGAATCACAACGAAAGGATCGAAATCTTCCTAAGTTATCATGGAGTCTTTAGCTACGTATTTGGTGGGAAAATCTGCATCACGGGGTCAGTTTTCGGATAATAGGGACTTAAAATGACCATTAAATATTTGGTGGTCTTCATAAGCTAAGTGTAACAGCAAGTTTCTAAGTTATTACACACGACGTCTTTTTAACATTAGTAGCGAATTTGTAGATTGCTGTTTCGATATTATCTATAACCCCATACAAAAAGTATGTCTTCACTGTGTCACATACAGACGGTGATTTTTAAGGAAAACCTAGCATAAAAGATTATTTGATGCTGAGGTATAGCTTAATGTTTCTATTGACATAATAAACTTTGTTAAATGGATAACCGATGGAAAATAAATATATTTTTAAATGCAATTTAAAATTTTTGAAAACACAGATATAATGTTTGAAGGAAAAGAGACTTTGCACTTTTTCCACAGGATTTTAATACACACACGACCAGGTTTCAGCGAATGATGGCCATCATCAGGATAATCTGATGATGGCAATCATTCGCTGAAACTGAAACATTTGGTGGTCGTGTCTGTAGCCCTCACCCTCCTTACAGACGTCACAACAGAAAAACCCCACCCACACTTAATCCCCCTCACACCTTCAGAAAAGATAAAAGACCGAGCACTCACCTCTCCTATTCACTTCCTTTGTATAGACCCCCTAAAGATTGAGGCTTTGTCTCTGAAATGATCATTGGGACTTCCCAGAAATCGGTAATCCGGAGCTTCCCGTTTGTCTCTTAGCGTGAGTTCCGCTTGCCGAAATATGGCTTTTTGGAGTGTTTTTAAACCTCTAATTCATTAACAGCCATGTTCCAACATACTTTTTATTCGCCAATGTCTCTGAATTTCACACAAATATAAGATAACATCTAAAATCGAGTTTCGTAATTTATCATTTATTATCAATTCATACATTTTCATATAATCATAAAACTAAGCATGTTGATACATTTATGATATAACAACAACACTGAGCTAATATTTTAAGAAATTTAGATGAAATGGCCGTTTTAATTGACAATTATCCTCCACCTATTCCTTAAAGTTACTTGCTCAGAAAATGCTAGCCAATTTTAGCTACGTGATCCAAGCAAAACAAAAGCATGTGATATGTTTACGCTATTTTAGCCGAATAGCCGGTACTTCATATGCAGGTATCAATCCTTCTAAAGGATTTACTAGATGTCTACACTCAAAACTTTACCTTACGTTAGATACACTGAAAAACGATTAGTTTCCACCCAGGCTAAAAATGGCTTCCATTCATCCTTCCTCTAAGCTACCTTACCGTTGCTAGCACGCCCGCAGGGAGTTTTACTCGTTCGTTTGGGAATAATTGGCAAAGGACGCTCTCAGTAAATGCAGGTAATCCCGTTGTACATGTTCTAATGACCGTAAGCCGCGGGTCCTACAATTAGTCCGTTACTTGATCCCTTATCGGTATACCTTAATCAACTATTAGTGCTTCATCCAAAGGATAACGTTACACCACAAAACGCTGTAACCGTAGATTATTTTAGCTTTATCGCGATTGGAGTGACTTTCCAATCTCTGATCTGTGCATAACGAGGAAAATTCGTGAGATTGAATGAGGTAGGAAGATAAAGAGGGGTCATGATATTTCCAATATATTTCATTCACCTCAAATTCCCTCTTCAAATGCCTGCTTATTGCTGGATTTGTCTCTAGATCACATTACTCAGGTGGCGTATGTTGAGGAATTTACAGCTCAACACATGATATCCCTCGTAAATGAACCTATTCTCCAGCGAAAGCTCGTAGGATGCACGCGCACTGTTTCACGGAAACATGAAGCCGTTCTTGCTAGATGAATGAAAATTAATTCCCGAGAACAAAACATTCTCTAGAGCCAACCTTCGATGGTATTTCGTCCAAAGAGCAAACTCGGGTACTTTACCGTTCCCGCAAAATAGCATTGAATATGCCCAAAATAAAATTTTACATCCAACAAATGAGGGAAATTTGTTTTAAAACTTAAGTCATAGACGAAGTCTTGTGGAAATCCATTATCTAGAATGATGAGAGGCGTTGAATTATTTCCACAAAAATACTTTTCATGGAAAAAGTACGCCTTTTTTCATTCTGCATGAAAGTTGTTTTGCTTGGCACGAGGAGGCGTGTGCCTTAAAACTCGTGGATAAACAGAAATGAAAAATAGCAACATGAATGGGACTCGAACCCAGGTCTCCCGCTTTCTGAGTAGGTATTAACGCGGCATGGTGGTTTAGTGGTTAGAAAGGAGGAGACCTGGAAAGTAGGAGACCTGGGTTCGAGTCCCAGTCGTATAGCTAATTCTCACTTCCGTTTATCTCAAATCCTCAATTTTTCTTAATTCCTGTAATATTCATTTAATTTTTCTTATCTACGCACTTAGAACCTTTATTGCGATCTTGGTACTAACGTCTTTTGGAACCGTTGTATTTGTATACAATAATGTTCTTTTCTGATTTTTAAGACAATTTATTTCTAGTTGATATATTATGAAATGACGCATATGTATGTACCATTTTGTTTACTTTTCAGATGTGATTTAATCTGTCTTTTCCTTACATCTTAGTTAACTATCAGTAGGTTTCGCAGGTTTTTCACACTCCCCTTCTTGTGGGCGTTTTCCTGCTGTGGTGTATTTTTTCTTAAGTTCTAACTTAGGTTTGTAAACACACAAAGTAGTTTTCTCTTATGCACTTTTTTTAACTATGTATTTTAAACTTCATATGATGAAGTGTTAGGCGCAAGAAGAGACTTGATACTCTCAATCTCGTCATAATAAAGTCGCAATATTATCGTTATTATTATTGTTGAAAATTCAAGTTTTGAACCACCCTGAAGGAAAATAACACAAAGGAGGGTGTTTATCACAATCCTTAGCAACCGAAATGGAGTTCCTTTGTGTTGAACGTGTCCCTTGTTACGCATTGACAAAATTAAGAGATAAATAAAAAAATGAACGAACCTCGACAAAGAAAATCTATACTCCAATTTCGTTTAATCAATTACTTTCGTAAAGAAAACCAAGTCTAGTGTTGGCAACTGCTAATCTTTTATATGTTTTATTTTTATATAGGTGTAAGGGTTAACTTTCTTCCCACTACCAATCTTGATAAGTGGAATATTTTTAACTTGACTTTGTTACACGATTGAGAAAAATGTATGTTTCACTTTCTTCTACCGCAGTCTTGTTCATGGCTGAGGTGTGAAACCTATTTGGGTATGAATGATGCTGATTAATGGATCGATATTTCATCTTTCATAGTGGTTTCCTGTTGGTGCCCATACGACAGGATGTCAAGTCAATGATGATTGTGGTTTAGACAAAATTTGTACCCAGTACATAGCTGAGAACCGTCTATGATCGAAACTTAAGTTCCGACTATTACATATCTGAGAAGTAAATGTAAATATAGACTGAAATGAAAGAAGATGAAATTTAATACTGAAAAGATATTTCATTCGTCAAAAAACAAAGAAAATACCTTTCTACGTGAAAAATTCCGCGATATGTACGGTAATTGTAGTGTTTGGCGTGGTTGCCTAGCTAATGTTTTCAAATACTGATTTTTCATAAACAATGGCCAATTGAATTGAGCGGTAGGAGGCGTATATGCTATCTTAGAGCAAGGATTATATCCTGGAAGTTTCCATGGAATCAGTGACCCACAAACCTGATGTGTCCCTTGTCAGCTGGGATATGATGACGAAACAAAATGCCATCTGTTTAAGCCAGAACAAACTTGCTATTGTTGAATATTATCAAACTCTTGCAATTAGAACGTTAAAATGTTATTATTTAAGAAGTAAACTTGGCCAGGTTACATTTTGATGCCTCAATTGCGTAATTACGTAGGAAAGTAATTTAGAAAGTAGACAATTTTCAGGGAAGAGAGCATTTAAAAAGTAAACGAGTGCCAATAAAAGATTTATTCAGGACATCCTTCGGCTAAGGTAAAAGCAGCTCGTATTTCCCCCGCTCTTTGCTTTGCTTTGGGTGCTGCGAGTATACATCTTCCTCGTTAATCGGATTGTTCGAACAACAAATATTCTCGAAATATGTTCTTAACCTCCCTATTGAAACTGTTCCGTTTTCGCGGAAAAACTCTCTTAAATCTCAATCAGGTCGAGCGTTAATGCTTACAGATGGAAGACTTAGGGGTAAACCCCCACAGGGTACCAGCAGGGAGTCTTTTGGCACAGGGTAAGGCTTACACCGCAGCCAATTACCTCTCGATCCTCTGTGAAGAGATAATTTAAGGTAAGTATCATGTCTAAGGATGACGTTTAAATAAAGAGTATTACAGGATTTATTCAAGAATGAATTTAGCGATATCTGCCCTAGTATTTATGTCCAGCAAGAGTTAAATTGCAATATTATTAGTTTTCATGACTAGAAAAGAAGGATGGATCTTAAAAAATGATACATCATCACTAAAAATACGTACAAAGGACATATATTCCGAAATAAATGATCTAAATGTAATATATTTGCTTTATTTAGGCCTAGAATAAATGTTTCACCCATAGTTTAAGCACAAAACAATTGCGTTACACAGCCTAAATCATCAAATTATTATTTAAGGAGGTTGATTTAAAAGTTTTACAAACTTTCAAGTCTAATTATTGTAGTATAACAAACATTGCAGTGTTACTTGTTTATGAAGTAACATATTTCACACACGCAGTGGTTACGTGGACTTAAATTTTAGAACAAGCTGAGATAATTGTTCAATATTTAACTACGTCGGTCTTCTCTTAACCAGGCTTAAAAACGTCGATGCCTATGTCAAAGAAAGTCTTTCTGGCTTCAAGCCAATTTCAGCTTCAGGAATTTTCCATTACGTGATCTAGAGTTTAAAAATTTGCAAATTTATTCCCAATATCGTTACTATTCCGGTTGAAATTCAAAGGGAGGCATTCGGCCAAATTTATTAAATGAAAAGCAAAGGATTAGAGTGTTAATGGAGGAAAAATATCAGGAAGCGCCATGTAATCTTCTATCTGTCAAATAAAGTTTTTACGCTTTGAGAAGAATCTCTTAATTGTACATTTTTGATTTTCCATACCTCAATTTGTCTAAAATCTATATGCATTGATGTTCTACGCTAAAGTACAGTGTTTACTACTGCACCAATATTTAAGCTTGACCTTACACGGAAAGTTGATGGCGATGTTTATGGAAGAAGTTTTTCCCTTAATAACTTAAGACCCTTCGGTACACTATTTTTAATTCTTTACAGGAAATCAGTTACAGAAATTATCAAGTCTTGAGAAAAAAAAGCTAAACACAAGAGAGGGAGTACATCGTTTTATTATTTTTCCACCGTGTTCATTGAACAAATACTTTTTTCCCGACCGTTTTCTTTAGGAAATTGGCCATAAAAGAAGAAAAACATTTGCCCCTTTCTCGGTTAGAATTTTTAACATCAAAAAAGGAAAATTAGCGGATGTCGTTCGCACTGGTTACTTTGGATTAAATTGGCTTAACCAGGTAGTGATTCTTATTCTCAGAATAAGGTAGTTTTAGTAAAGCCGAGGTAGGAAAATTTGAGTGATTTTCTTCTCAGGGCCTCCTGCAGAATGACAGATTTATGGCAGCCTCGTCGCGAGCAAAAAGTCCCCCAATTCTTCTCTTCCGAGAGATCATTCGGCGATTTCAGATCAAGTGACGTCGCATAAAAGTAAGAAGCTCTATAAAGCTAAAATTATTGCTTAAAAATTCGAATGTATTCAATCGCGAGGGATTGTCAATAAACAAAAACGAGAAACCTTTAGAAAGCAAAATTAAGCTCCAATACTGAGCCGCCGGGGCGACTGCGACAGTAAACTGAATGCGGAATAGGTTCTGGAGTGATAAAGAGGATTAGAAATGCAATTAAATTAATTGCGGCCTTAAAACAAGAAAGAGGGTATTTGGAAACATCATTAATTGATTAAAAACATACATTTCTCAAATTTTGATTTTATTTCGGCTGTTGGACAAGAAAATGGCATCAGGGCATTTCTTACCGCTTTCGAACTGCCTATATAAGTGTACCAAGGGCATCAAACTAATCGAACCAGTCAAATTTCCTTCCTGTGTATGCTCCAGTTCAACGAAAAGACCACAAGTATTTGTTCATTCCCGGTTTTTTCCTTCCGCATTCGTCTGAACAATTTTTTCCTCCGAACTTTCGATTATTACACCCTTCCGAAAAATGATTTCCGTACTTCTAATTATTTTCAAATTCAATAACACTCAGTAACTTTCGTAGTCTTTTTCTCCCGTTCTGTCCGTTGCATATGATAGTTGTAAGATCGACAGAAGCTTTTGGCTCAGTCGAAAGACGCTCAAAAATATTAGAAAACTTAGTAACAAAGAAAGAACACCTTATTGCTTAAAGGAAGGAATAAATAAATGATTACCCAGCAATGATGAAATTCTGCATGGAAAAAAGTTGACGTAATATTCTTGGAATAGTATTTTAGATTGTCGAACCTTCGTTTAACGCAACTCACTAATTGTTTATGTATAAAAAACTAAAATTCATTATATGTATAAAAAAACTAAAATTTTTATGAAATATTTTTCTTATAGTGTTTCTTTGTACAACTTCAACAAAATTAAATGCCCTAAAAGAAAGAATACTTAATCGATCGTCATTCAATCTTTCGAAAGCGCTCGAATAATTGCAAACAAAATTATATGGATAAAGTCGGTTGAGTAACTTATTGGTTAATAACCTATATATACCAATATATTATTGGATGATAACCAACATATTTATCAATTACCAATATATACCGTTTCATATATCAATGACCAATATATATTATTTTTGAGTAACTCAAACAAACCAATACTTTTGAGTAACTTATTGGTTAATAACCATTAAGTTACTCAAAATTGACCTCCTCGGAATTTTTCATGTGACTTTGAAATCTCTTCCATGGCTCTAATGAGAGCTCTTTTAGGTGAACTTACGTGATTAGCTAGTTTGATGAAGCTTGAGAAGGGGAATTTTGCAAGGAAATTTGGTTTAGCGCCACGTAGCGACGTGAGCGCTGCAGAAGTCCCATGCAAGCCGTAAATTCGGCTCCCAAGGGACTTTGGCAAGTTTTCCGTGTAATGGGTTAATATAAAAGGAAAGGTTTCTATCCTCCGGGATTTATATTGAAGAATAACTGCTGTTAACGACCTTCATTGGTCGCAAACGGGGATGGGATGGGTTTAAGAAACGGGACAGTAATTTAGGAAGATGGAGAGACACTTGCGAGGGAGGGAGAATTTAAGTGCTCTAAAAAAATTAGTCTAGAACTATATCTTAAACGCTCAAGATGAGATGAACATGTAGTTGTAATCTTCAAGACTTCATTCATAAACATATCTGTGTTCATATTGTTGTTGTAGTCGTAGAAGTATTGTATCATATATATATATATATATAAATTGTATAGTATTATATTATATTGTTGTAATAGTATTATTCAAAGTTCAAATTAATTTTTTTAAATACGACGAAAGCTTTCTTTTTCTACCCTTTGAGAAAATAAGTGACTTTATTGACGCCCTCTTAAATGGAAATTTATCAGAGGAGCATTCTGGAAGCCTCTAAGTCGTGAAATCCCATAAACTTTAATGCTGTAGAGATTATAGGTGGCACCAAAACCTCAATTCCGAAAAGATAACAAATCCCTTAAATGAAACCAAACAGATTCTATGCGAAGTCAAGAGATGCGGATCACTAAATGCTTCTGCGCAAGGTTTTGAGGAGGCAAGGATTTCTATAACTTTTGGATGGAAAGAATGCATAGTATCCGTTCGAGTTCCACTCGATAATTCAGAATTCCCATAATCACGCCAGGGGAAGCGGTGGAATCTTGAGCGAGACCTGTCAAGCACAAAGGTAGACGGAATGAAAGAGTAACACCTCTTTCCTGAGGTGTCGTATTCCCTGGGATTTCCCTTGAAATATCGAGGACCCAAGATGGAACCTTGTGGTACTCTTTGAGCGAATGAAACGGAATAGAAAGGGACCGAATGGAAAGGATTTTGAAAATTCTTTTTCCGAGATTTCTAATGCCTCATCATCCGGGAGAGAACGAAATCCTCACGCCACTTCGCTCTTGCATCGGCTCAGCCTACAAAACCTTGCTCCTGCACCGCCACTTCCACCCCTACCTTTTACCCGAATTCATCAGCAACCCTGCCCCACTCCTGGCGTATTGATCCCCCAGGGGGTCCCCGGACCAAGGTGTGAGGGGAAGGTGGGTTTGAGGTAGGGATAGGGATGG
Organism: Ladona fulva; assembly: GCA_000376725.2. Classification (NCBI taxonomy): domain Eukaryota; kingdom Metazoa; phylum Arthropoda; class Insecta; order Odonata; family Libellulidae; genus Ladona; species Ladona fulva. The sequence continues at coordinate 266,807 of KZ308414.1, forward strand.
ATGTATAGAAAGGCGAGGATATTGAGGAAGAAAGAGGAGAGAATGTCAGATATATGGAGAAAGGGAGAGAATTGGGAGGAACAAAAAGGTAGACCGTTTAAGTGCGATTGCAAGAGAAATTGAGACAGGCAGGGAAAGATTAATTAAAAGAACCGAAGCGAGTTTTCCATTAACTATTGCGAGCGATAAAGTGATTAAAACGAAATTCTTGAAGAAGGTAGGAACTTATTTGACGACGCACCTTACTTTTCCGGCGAGGTTGGCTTACAAAAGTAGCTAAGTAGCTTAGAGCATGAGAAAAGCTTAATCGCGAACAAATAGTGTTGTTCTTTTATCTCAGGAAGGAAATCCACCAATTTAATAAAGGTTTCTCCTGTTTCTCTATTATATTTCCTGATTTACTCTCGACCCTCTTAGTTACATAAGATGAATATTTCTTCTTGTGTATTTCAATGTAATTGTTTTGTAAAGATATTAGATTAGCCTTAAGATGCGCTTTTGCTTCTCTAAAGTATGACTGAAATACAATTTTGCCGATATCTACAGATAAGACAGTATTATTGATGAAATTATACAAAATATTAATTTCTCACTCCTTCAAATATTGAACTCAAAAAATTCATATACTCGGAAAATATCAGAAGTGAAAAAACTTCTGTAAATGCTGAGACATCATAATTTCCATGATCAATCCTGGAAATCCCGGAAACCGTATTCGCTCACGAAGGAAAAATGTATTAAGATAGCTTTCTTGGTCTCTGTCTGGTCTCTATACAACTAGTGAACATCGTGTGTAGAGGAAAAGGTAAGATGATTATAAAAGAATAATGTATATACTTGGATAATGCATAAACGAAGGAAAGAACGACGAAAATGTAATATGCCAACATATTTGCGGGGAAAAAACTTAACCAGGAAATGAAAAACAGGCATGAAATAGAAAATTTTGGAAATATTCAGCTGAAAACTATCCCAGAACAGATTAATTTTGTTAATAATATAATTACATGAAGAAATCGATATTAAATAGAGAATAAGAGGAATTTATGAAGTATCAGATGCGTGAGCAATACTATATATTTATTTCGTATGAAAATCTCCTCAAAGTCGTACAATATAAATTATATTATAAAATATGCTTACAGTAAATCACATAGATATTTTAAAATGATGGCCAAAAATTATAAAGAAACATTACGTAAACTTAGACATAAAGATTCCCCAGCCTTTGAAGACCCGCAACTGTGAGCCTTTTCAGCTCCTATTTTTTCTCCTAAAATTTTTACCATCTTAGTAAGGCATATAGAGCTTTCTTAGAAGAGCTAGAAAAGATCTGTTAGCAGTACTCAGTATTGCGATTGTTAGGAAGGCCAAAATTTGAAAGCAAATAGCATAAGGGGAGAAAAAGGAAGAATCGAAAGGTAGAGAATTTTAGAGCCAGTGTTAAATAAGAGGGAAAGCGATTACAACACGATATGCAGTAGCGGTTGACTAAATAATTTGAGGAGAAACTGGTTGAATTCACCTGGGGTTTGTGGACAGGGTGTATCAATCTATCGTATAGTAGAGGAAGGAATATATATCGAGTTTGGAAAGAGAATATCATAGTTTTTCTTGCACGGAAAATCTAAGCATGAAGAGAGATTAAGGAATAGAAAATTGATATTATCTTTGGAGAGGCAGTGAAGCTTACGATTTTCAAAATAAATGCGGAGCGATGGACATGACAAAAGAAATGAGTTCAGAAAGGAAGCATAAAACACCGGAACGCAACTTCTGATAATTATTTTCTGGATACTGTGCGCATTAACTCTTACGGCACATTCCAAGTGACTGGGAATACAGGGATGGAACGTAAACACTGAAGGACGCTCGTCCAGAAATGAGAGTGCAGCTCCGGCCGGCGAAAGGACAGGGAAGTAATACAGCTCAGGACCGGTTCACACACATTCTGCAGATGAGGTTGACGTTAGCAGTCCGTTTCATTTATTGAGGATGGAAACTTAGTTACTCAAACGCGTTTATGGTGTCCTTTGCCCGCAAATCCAGTGAACGGATTTGTTTTTACGATCTTCCTTTCGTAAACAGCTGCGAGCTTTCCCCTGGGATATTCTGATAACCCCAAGTAGCAATTAAAATATATGTATTTCATTATTAATAATTTCGTTGGATTTGGCTACATGCTAATGGTCTTAAATTTTTATAAAATAGAGGATAAAATACATGGTAATTCTGGCCAACCAAATATTCTTTGGAAATAGAAATTCAATCGAGCTCATATTTCAATAGCTCATGTACTGAAAAGTCTGTTGATATTCCGTACAGCTTACTTAAGTATAGTAAAAATATTGGTTACAGGAGTAATTTTGCTGTTTACGAAATATTTCACAACTGCGCAATTTCATTCGGCTAAATTAAAGAGAAAAATGACACAATTGAAATGAAAAGTAGCAGTTTCGAAAACACGCTTTTTTCTTTGAGTGTATATTTAAAACCAACATCCGTTCAATTTGGATCACAATCTCTAGAGTTGAATATTTAATCTGAGCCCATAACGATTGATTTCCGGGATAAATTTATTATTTTTGACTGAACTTCGAGGTAATTTCACGGGAACTCGATCGTCATTAATTATTTAAGTATTAAAAGCGACTTTTTGGGAATTAGTGAAGCGAAATTAATACAGATCATGGCAGTCAAATTACATTTTCATCAGCAAAGAAAAAGCAAATCCACAGCTGTGAAGGAAGAGTGATGACTGATTTGATGAAGCTAAACTGCGAAGTAATTCCAATGGCAGTTGATAAACTTAATCTACACTTTAATGCAAAAATCAATTTTATGTTTGAAAGTAACTAACGTACCAATTACGTACAAGTATTATAACGCATGCCGCACTGCCATTAAAATCATTTGCAAAACACATTGCGTATTAAAGTAAAATGCGAAGAATGTACTGCAAAGCGAACATAAGACTTACGGTTATTAAGAAGACTTAAATAAGATTTTCAACAATATATTCTTATCGAGCATTCAAAGAATTCGAATGTGTGACGAATGTGTGACGAATGTGCGTAAATGTTATGAGGAAGAAAGGGTAACATTATCGTAACCGACTTTCCATCTCACAAAGGTCTATTTTCTATAGAATACCCAAACTTTTTAATTCCCTTCTGTCTGTCAACCCGTCTCTTGAGCTATTTTCCCCCATAAATTCCCTTATTTCCTCAATTAAGTAATTTCTTGTTTTTGCCTCCCTTTGTTGTTGATTGTTTTTTTTTCTCTCTCTCTGTCAATTTTGTTGTGTTGTTTATGTTTATATATTTATTACGATTTTTGTTACGATTCAATGTAAGAGGTCTTATTGACTGTTTTTGAATCTTATAAAATAAATAAATAAATAAATAAAATAAAAGTAACATAAAGATATGGATATTATTCAAAAATTTTCTCTTTTTAGGTTGGCCGTAGGTACAGTGGAATTTTACAGACCATCTTTTTTTTAAGTCCTGTCCTTAGATTTTTTCCATTTTGCTAATATTTTCCTTTAATTTGCTGGAGTGCTTTTTGGCGTTTTGTTGATTTTTGTTGGCTCGAAAGTAATTAAGGATTCAAAAGGCAAAGAAAGAACCTTTCCAATCTTGAAATTTTCGGACCACCGAAATGAAGTAAAGTTTATACACTAGAGGCTTGTTGCATAACCACCCACATTATTCTCCTCCATTCTGTTGGCATCGTTTCACAATTTTCTTTTATTTGCACGAAATATATGGTCACCATGACCGTAACATCCACTTCATTCAATTTTTGGACTCATATTCTACCCTGTCGTTACCGCCAGAAATGTATTCCGTCCCGTTTGCTATCGTAGTAGTGGCATTGTAAGAAAAGAGCCTCGACAGCTGAGGTCATTTCGCTCGTAGGCCCCCGCCGGGAATCGAACCCGGGACCGCTTTCACCGAAGTCGAACGCGTTGCCGACATGGCAGTTAATTATAAATAATAATCTAGTAATAAGTTTAACTTCATAACAATTGATAAACTTAATTTTCGACGTAAGATATGAAATTACAAAATTTACATAAATTTTTTAATTATATTTAAAATTCTCTGCAGAAAGAGATAAAAGGTTCGATATCTTAATCACGTCAATTTTTCCATTATCCCCCAACTCAGAAATATCTGTTTTCTGTTTACGATCGGTAACTTTACATATATAAAAAATGAAATCACTATGACCTCCTGTTTACTTTTTGCTAGCTAACCAGTGGAAGATAGAAAAAGCAAATTATTTTCTTAATAGTATCTAGTAGCTACCGGGAGCCCTCAGCTTGCGATTATTCGCGTCTTTGAAACTAAGATTTCTTACGTTGGCTAGCGGCAAATTTTAACTGAGCACTATTTCATGGAGGGTAATATTTCATTGATAGCTTAGAGGAAAGGAAAACACCTTCCGGGGTTGGAATACCTTCCGAGAAGGCTATCGGTCCCAAACCTGGTCCCTACAGTCCCCTTTCGGGCGTATTAATTTTTCAAGTGGGTGTTGAAACCCCAGATTATAAAATCGACAATCGAGGCCGAAAGTGAGAGAGGAAAGATTCATATTCAAGGAAATTAAATGCACTTCAGAAGTACCGCGACGAATGAAGTTTCTCATAGAAATGTGTTATTTTAACGTTGACGGTTTTAAATAAAAGATAAATACATCAAAATAACAATGTACACATCGTTGTAATAATTTTTAAAATTCTCGAATATATTCTTTTAAAGATACTCTACTTGCTGTTGGATTTTGTTTTCTTAGAAGGCAATATCTTTAAAACGTTCATTTGTATTTACGCTGCGCTTGACGAAAACACCATTACATACCTTATGATGATTACAAATTTATCACTGCAAGAAGGCACATGACCTGGTGTCAGTGGGTACAATTCTGGAAAATTTTACATTCGATATATACTTAAAATTAAATGAAATATGAAATGGTATGGATTGAGGGGAACGATAGGCTGACTGGCATTTTCCGTAGAAGAGAGAGAAAATAAGTACTAAAAATAATTAATAAGAATTTTTTCTTTTGGTATCAGATAATCTTTTATTGATTCCAATGCCAGGATTAAAACCACTGGACAAATATTCCTTTTTCGTTTTGAGTTATCCGTAATTCTTTCCTCGAAACGTTTGCCTACCTTCAATTTCACATCATAATCTGTCCTAGATAATTTGCACGTATCACACAGAAAACAACAAATAATGTTGTTGCAATAATAATAATGGTTGACTACGTTTCTGTTGCCGCCATTTAGATGCCGCCGCTCGGGAGAGACGCACCTTTTGCATGTACAGGACGGCGCGGCATTGGTATTGGTTACAGCAAATTTAATGCAGTACATTTTTCGCTAATGAGATATCATCATCAGGCAAAGTTTTATTTACATTACATCAATATATAAAAGAAAATGGAGGATATGAGGTTTACAAGAGGGGGTGCATAGGGTCCGTTGGGAAGGGGAATAAGGGGTGAGGTGTTGGGAAAACCCACTGCCCATTTGTCAGTATCTTATTTGTCAGGGAACAAACAAGCCTTCCGCCTGACCCTTTCCTATACGCTAACCCTTAATTGCTTGTATACATTGATTTACTGAAATATAACCTTGCTTGATGTTGCTAGCTCGCTAACAAAACATGCCGCTGCATTAATTTTGCTATGGATCGTACAAAGAGTTTATTCCCATTGTTGTAATAATACTACTGTAATAAACAAAAGCTGTTATGAAGACCATCATATTATTAACGTTTATAGTGTAATACATCACTATTTACATTCATAACGATTCATTAGCTCAGGGATTGTGAACCTTTCGGCAGAGTGCCTTATTTGATTAAATTAAGGAGTTATATGCCCATTTGGAGCCATACTTAGCATAAGATGTTAATATAATCTATATTATCACATTGATTCTTGACAGAAATTGTTTTTATTGACGAATTTAATTATCAAATAAAAATTTTAAGCATCTTAATCCAAATTTATTCATTTATAAGCTTAAGTTTCTTTGATTCAGCATGCAAATTAGTATGAACCTTTAACGTTCCCTGTGCCAAAAAAACATTCAGCGTGCCACCTTGGGCACGTGTGCCATTTTTTCGCCGCCTCTTTATGTTTAACCACCAAAAGGTTTGGATAGGGAATGAGGGTAAATGTTCAAGATGAGGATTGAGGTAGTTTCACATCTTCTCAAATAATAGCTAAGTAATGTAGAACGCTAGATTGCTAATGTATAACTGCTAATTATATAATGTAAAATGATTTAGTTGCAATTAAATGTAATGTAGATTTGTAATTACCGATTATAGTTTAATTGTGACTGCCTATGGTAATGAATTGTCTCATAAAAGCTCATGCATGTCGTAGTATAAATACATTTATAATTATTGCTAACAGCCAGAATGCTATACGTGGAAAACGCCCATGTAAGAGCAGCACAATTCTCTGAAAAACAATTTTCATGGCATTCAATATGGAATGACCAGTATTAATGCAATTATTTAGCATTATTCATACCGTGGCGCCGTTCAAATTATCAGAGATACGGAAAAGACTTGAAGGCATAGGTGAACAAAAGATGCATTTCTTTCCGTACCAAAAGTAAAGGACCCATAAACATGCTATTCTGTAGAAAATCAATTTTGCTGCTTAGTTTGTTTAACTTCGAAGAGAAGGGCTGATTTTTTATCAATATTTTTTGGAGGTGGCTGATGTAATTGTTCGTGATAGTGATTTTATTCCAATAATTTTTGTCGATGGGATTTCTTGTAACATGATATTAATTCTAAGTATAATTATTTTTCTTAACTCTATTCTCGAGTTAGCAAAGGGAAAACACCACAGATGACGTCATTAAAGTTGAGTTTTACTCCTAAATTAAGATTATCCATAACAGAGTACACAAATTGGTAAGCTAATCTCAGTATGGAGCACCGTAAGCATCTTGATATGGGAAGCAATATTCCTGTGGTAAATGTAATATCCAGCTCTCAATCCGTGTCTCAAAGTTTTGATGAAAATGTTGCCTTGTCGTAAGTCTCCCTGCATAAAGTGGTGTTGCTAATGATTCTATGGTTTTGTATGCGTATCTTGCCATAATCGGCATGCATTAGTGTCGGCAATTCAGTTCTTCATGTTTGCGAATTCTCAACGGGCATCTAGAACATCTATGCCACTAATTCACGCATGGTGAAATCTGTAAACAGAAATTTCAATTTAAGCCTTAGTGACTGCAATTTAGCACTTTATGATTGCAAGTGCTCAACGGCTATGAATGTCGCTAGAACATCTATTCAGCCAACTCTAGCATGGTCTACTTTGAAAACAGAAACTTCATGCGGTCGAAATCCTTGAAAACCAATTAACAAGACGGGTAAGAAGTTTAAACTTACTCGTTCAGGAACCACCATCTTTATTCTAGGCAATTCACGAAAGTTTTGTAGCAGCGCATATTACAAATCCCTCATTTTGGAAAGAACGCAAGGGAATCTTGTGAATTTGAAATATTTTATTTCCATCCGCACTATCCTGCGGGCTCGAGAAAATCTTGCCCGAAAAAAGTTATTGAGATACCAATGCTGGACATGAATCCCGCTTGCAAGAAAAACAACCAGCAATATTCAACGGTTTGATGCAGTTTTTTCTGCGTATTTTCCGGCAAACTTAATCTCTTTCCCCTCGAAAAGTTTGCTACAATCTACGTATTGGCGCTCTTGACCTATGGCATTATTAGGAAAACTATCCGAGGGAAGCCTTTATTGCTTAAAGTTCGATAAGTCCTCTTTTTTACGATCGACAACATCGTATATGCTGCGGTTTCGCTCTCGCATCGAAGCCCTCGATCCCTCAATGAACTTGTGACGGAGAATATTAGAGTGGCCAGGGAACCAATATTTCATTTCGAGTATTCTTTCACTTTTTTCGCGATTGAAATATTGAGCGGAATGGCTTTGAGGAAAGGCTGGCTGTATTCCAGATAGTCGGACGCGGGACATTCTCAATCCGTTAAGCGGTACTAAACGGAACTAGTTTTTTGCACGACTTTCGAAGTATGTTTTCGTAGCTTCAAAATGGATGTCATTATCCATTATTTTTGAAAGAAACTGGGCCATTTTGTTTACAGTGGTTTCAAAGATAGGAGAGGTAAAATATTCCGTTAACTCTGGTATCTAAAACTTGATTTCTTCGAATAGTTTGATATTTTGCATCGCGATGGGGGCACAACTAAAAATATTTCATACGGCATTTCCCAGTAGTAGAATGTTTTGTTTTCATTTACCGCCCACTCTTGTACAGTATAGTTTCCCTGTAATCCACAGATTTCCTAGAAACTTGATATAGCGCTTTTAGAAGTAATCACACGAATAAGAATTTATAAGATTCGGAATAATAATTGACGCAAATAATTTATTTGGTAAAACCAAACGTGGATGTGTAAATTGTGGGCAAATACTCCCATTGTAATCGTACAATTGAGCAGTGAAACGCATTACCTGAAGGTATCTTTGAGCCATTCCCTTGTACCTCAAATGCGTACCTTTGAGGCAAAGTTGAGGAATGTGCTGTTAAAAAAAGTTGGGTGACATTGCGTCTCGAACAGCACTAAGTTTATAGACATTTTTTTAAATTTCCTTTTCTATTAGGAATTAGTATACAGTGAAAGTTTTGAATTGGAATAATGCGATCGGTATAGCGGAATGGTGAGTATAAGGTGATTAACTTAGGACAATTTTAAATATTGTATGCTGAAAGACAAGTTGTTTTATTGGCATTTTTATTGATGGACAAGTGGTTTCAGCATTGACGATTCTTATAGTGTGACTTGCGTATTTTATGGTCGATAAGACGCACTTTTTCCCAGCAAAAATTCAATCTAAAATCGTTTTATGGGCCGAGGATGAGAATTTTTTTGAGGTTAGGAATTGGCATGCAGTAGCAATTGCAAAAAATGTTGCGCTTTGACTCGCGGGTTTTGTCTTTTAATCACCACGGAAGATTTCTTGCAATTTGGCGCTCTTCCGTAAATTGACGCTCTTTGACAAATCTTGTTTCTCTGTTAAACTTATAAGCAGTCTACGTCACTGTGTGTTTAATCTTTGCTTCGTCTACCTGAAAAATCACGGTGTGTCTCATAGGACGAGAAATATCGTAAGTAATGTATGCATTGTCTTCATGTACCTGAATTAGTACATAGGTAATAAGATTTGTTTCTTGGTAGGTATTCTATACTTATACTTCAGGTTTCTGAATGTATATTTATTAGAGATTTTATCGGAGTCATTCCTACTTTGCAAATGGCTTAGCGCATTTTACTGAGACTGTTGCTGCTAAGATAGTGATATTCATTAGTAATGTGAACTATTAACACATAATGATCATTCACTATACGGAATATGTATAATTAATTGTTACTGATGTTTTGGGACCAATGTAAACCGGGGAAGGAAGTCATAAAACGATGGTTTTTCAATGTCTTACAAAATAATTTTAAGACATGTACCATGACATGTACATGATTGTACCAGCAAATCAGGAAATGTATGATTTTGGTATTCAATTTTTAGGGGCGGTAAATTATGGCCGGGCGCGGCTCTGGTTACGACATTGTATAAAGGGTTTTATCCTCATTATTGTGGTCTTTCACGAGATAGCACCTTCAATATTATTGCTGAATTTCATAAATATGGAATTACTTGTAGGATTGCGGGTACATATTAAGTAAAAACTGCAAGCAGAGAGGGTTACTTGAATTGATATGGGGCGTCAAGAAATTGTATTGTTGCAACTGTTGACCTGTTGAGAATCTCCAAATTCAAAGGTTATGAACTGATTTAACGCAACTGAGACTCATATATTAATGGTGAGCTTTCTGTATTTCCAGAACTTTATCGCCTGACACCGCCGTCATCTATTCTGACTTCGAATTAAAAGTTTTCAAATTAGTTCTTTCCAACTGCCAGCCTGCCGGCGTGCTAGCTCGCTCAAACTCAAGTTACAAAGCATTTCAAATTCGGCCGGATTTGAAAGACTCGAGGAGTGCCGAGAGAAGGAGAGAGAGAGGTACATATTCACACTCACTCGACATGCCCTCGGCACCATTTGGTATATCTTGCGGCAGGGAATAGATCGCATTTGTATTCAAGAAGGGACAGCCCAAAAGGAGCAGTACCGGTAGACGAAACTGGTAGATGGGGACTCTATTTGAAACTCATAGGTGGGAAACATATTTATTTAACTTCTTTTTTGGCGAGATTGGGACTAGCCAATGTAACCCATCATTTATGGAGGACTTGTGGAAAGACAATGAACTAAGAGAAAAAGGCTTTTTAATTTCCACATAAGAAATACGTACTTAAATGAATTATCAGTGTCGCGAGATATATGACAGCAATGCTATGAAAATGACTACAGTACGCAGAGAAAGCATTAATTGCGAAATCACTCGTCACATACCACCTTGGAGATAAAAAATTGCGATATATATAAAAGCATTGAGCTAAAACACGTCAACCTTGATTCTTTCTACTCCATTTGGAAATATTGAAGCCATTTTTCCTCGCAGCTAATGGGTTCTTTGTTTTCATTCATCGATGAATAGAATATATTTTCTTTCTCTCCTGTAACAGAATAGAGAGTAACGTAACTTTTATTCGGGTTTGTATCAGACATGTTTATTGCTGTTAAAACTTATACCTACCGCGGTGAGATTGATTCTGGGCTTTTATCTTGTTTAACCCATGTGGGTTGCTATGAAATATTTTATTCATGCGGACGTTGACCAGCAGTTACGTATACACTTTCCACTTACAACATTTTGGCTATTATAGAAGAGCTACATCAAAACTACTCACTTGCTCAATTAGCCTCATTCTCCCTTCAAAACATTTTGGCAGCAAATTGTAAAGATTTAAAATTAAAATGAAAAAAATTAAGAATCAAACCCGTCTTCGGGCCGAATGCTCTATGGGCCTTATTAAAAGTTTCTGATGTAACTTGGTTACCTTCATAATATTTAAAAAAATATTAGTATTATTGATTTTCGTGGTATAATTATCTAGCATTTGCAAGTGCTTTTTCATCCGTAAAATTCTCCCTCAGAGAGGAAAGCAAAGAAAACTACATCTCCTCATCTTGCCTAGTATGCCTCAAACCCCTCTCCAAAACTCTATGTAGCTTATAATAGAAGGGATGGGGATTTAACTAGTCTTCAGGTTCAGCCATACAGAAAGACAGAAGCTAACAGTGAAGATTTTCATAGGTTATCAAAGTATCAATGATGGACATGTAGTAAATTTATCTCCTATACTATGGAACGTGACGTTACTTGCACCTTCTAGTGTTGCGACCGTATATGGTTTCAGTAGTACTAAGGTATATTGAGGGAATTTTCGAATTGAGATTAGGAAGAGAACATGTGACACCTATATCATCACACGTCGATCGGGAACAGTGGAATTAGCATCCGCTTGGGAAAGAGTTTACAATCGACGCTTAAATAGAGCTCATTGGGCTACGAGGAACAATTTCAGAAAGGGCACTGAAGAATGAGTGAAAGGGGCGTGCATTAAGTAGCGGGAGGACGGCGCTAACCTTCAGATCCAGACGTCGGGAGGAGATTTTTCTTTCGGACAGAGGGTTCCGAAAGTAAACAAAGGGAAAGGAGCTTTTAAGAGAGAAATGAGGCGAAGTTTAAACGAGGCTGAGATGGCGTCCAAAATTGTAGCGACTATGAAGAGCAGGCTCAAAGAATGAAGGAGCACTTTCGAAAGGAACTCTGTATGGTTTATGCCGTGTTTTACGGGCGCGAAAGAAGACAATGGAGAAAACTGCTATAGGAGATGCCGTCACTGTTAGTAAACAAAGCGGGATGAGCAGTTGGATCGGACACAAGCATTTTCTAGGAATATGTGACGGTTCTAAAGGCTCTAAATAGTCTGAAAGAGAAAAGTCTGCATTTCATCACAAATATAACTGATCGGACTCTTATTTTTCAGAAATCTTAGAAATTGAAATCCAAAAAGCATTTGCTAATATCTATCGAATTATCGTGGATTCTTCCGTTAGTAATTAAAATAAACTGAAATCTAGGGCAAATTAAATTTTATGTGAATATCCGTTTGTTATTCTCCACGTACTTCATACTATCTACCATACTACTATTTACTGCGTACTATCTTCGTAACTATATGTTTTTCTCTCCATTGATTCGATGCAACCTATTACACATACTGTACCTGGCATTTTTTAGTGTATGTTACTATTATATATTCCATGCTATGACCTGAATTAATTAATGGGATTATACGTCATGTATGTTCTTAAGTAGATTATGCCTTATTTATATAAGATGTATGAATTTCGCTGTGATGAATATATGGATGCTTATGTATATCCTTGACGATGATTAATTTGTACTGTCTACGGGGGTTTTATCATAAGGCTAATGTCGGGCAAAAATAAAAATTGATAATTTACTAAGGCCAAATACCAGAGTACTATTTAGTAAATAAATAGAGAATCAATATTCTGATGGGGAGAAATTTGAGTCACAGCACAGAAAAAAGAAATGCTCATTTCTATAATTTGTGGTAACATTTCTTTAACGATAGAAATTTTCTATCAGTTCTTTCCGGCGTAACCGGTAGGTTTCCAGCACGGTAGGTCTCCATAGCGCAAAGAATTTAAAGATGCAACTTTTAGCCGTACCACGACCATGATCTCGACGTATCGCGTCATCATCGATCGTGTACGTATACTTTTATACACTAGAGTAAATACGACATACACTAGCATTTATGAGTGCTTGCATTTTCTGTTCCTTTTAACAGGTGATAGCCAAAACCGGCCGTCTAAATAAAACGTTTCTTGAAGAAATTATTGAGCTATTTTTCATTTTGTTTTTGTAGCAATGTTTTTAAAAATTAGATGGCATGAATATAATCCGAAAAGATGGGGATTGTGAAAAGTATTGCTTCTGAGATCTACGAAAAGAAAAGTATCTCACCGTGTCATATAGACCACAAAAAAACCAGTAATAATGTAGAATATATTACTTAAATATATACCAAATAACTTACCGAAGGTCTTAAACTGTTCACCCGATAAGAAATAACCCCTAAAAGAAAGAGGATTATTGTATCTTTTTGTCATTTTGGAATATACTTAAGGACCTCATGTGCAAAGTAATACTTCTTTGAAACTTAGAAGAAGCTGATAGGAAGAAATTATAATACCTTCAGCTCTATAACATACTCAAAGTCAAATAGTTTTCTTCTGTCAGCTGGGAAAACATTTTTTGTGATCCGTCCGATTTTATAAATATTCTCTGCAAAGCTGACATTTGCTCCTGAATCTCAAACACACATTGCTCATAGAATTTTGATGTTTAATGATAGATATAATCTAAAAGCAATCTGTAACCAAATAGCAACAATGGTTGTATGTGTTCGTGACTTGAGAAAGGTTAATTGTAAGAGTGGACTCCTCCAAAAACCAAAATTCTACCGAGGTCTTGTACGAATCCCTTACTAAACTAAGAAAGAGTAAACCCTACGCAACCGTCTTCATAGGAGGGGATTTTAATCTTCCCAGCGTTAATTGGAAAAATATGTCCGTCGCTAGCAACAGTCGAGATAAAAATTCATCACAAAAATTAATAGATCTATTCTCGGTCTTCGCCCTTGAACAGGTTAATACAGAAGCCACTCGAATGACTTCTCTCGGTAAAGGTAATATTCTCGATCTCCTTGCCACTAGTCATCCTCACCTTGTACACAGATTAGCCACAGATGAAGGTATATCCGATCATAAAATAATAACCGCGATGCTTAAGGTAGATGCA